>VZRO01000776.1:1014934-1091991 GCA_013397915.1 Daphoenositta chrysoptera
TTTTTTAATATATCTTGACACAACTTTCTGTTCACAAAAATTTCCCATTGATGTAATTCAGGTCATAGAAAGAAGAATACAGACTGGCTTATGATGGATTTTTTCAGTTTTTTTACAGTTATATATATGACATCATCTAGCCTTTCAGAGAGCAGGTCCACATGACACAAAACACCAGTAGATGCTTGACATTATCACATTTACCATTTTTAGCATCTATGCCTTTGTACTTCAGCAGTGGGGGGTTCTAACTATGACTAACTAAATGAACTAAAGCAATGACCTGAACTAAAATTCTTCGTAAATACAGCAGAAGGACATGAACATTTCTGTGAGCTTTCTTTATTTAATCCATAAAATCTTATTTAAAAGAGAAATTGTATAATTTTTTTTAATAAAAACTTTAAACCAGCTTTCCTATGAGCTCTGAAGATACAGCACTTTGCATTAGTTAAGATATTTTGCTAGAGCAACTTTCCTTCTCCTGTGTCTGAGTGTAATAAAGTTAATGAGTGGTCATTCATTAAGGATGCATGTTTTATTAAATTTTATTTTCATTGAAACTAAAAAAATGCTAAAATATTATTCTGTATTTTTCCATATCTTCTCAGTAAAATTTTAGAAATAACTTTGTAATTTTAGCAATTTGTCTGTTCTGAATGTTAAGATATATTTATACAATACTTAATTTATTCCTTTACACTAACAGAAATGCAAACTTTAATACTTTATAATTACCAAAAGCTTACTCAATTTTCTTTGTAATACAGGATATTGAGTTTGTTGAGGATAATAAAATTATCTTAAAACTGTGTTTTCACAGGTTTATTTCCCCAGGTAAAACTAAATTATTTTTATTTTTATTTCTATTTTTTTTTAATGAACCAATATTGTGACTCTTTCTTGTGAAATGGTTAGATAAATAGAAGTAATTAAAATCTCTATCTCTTCTCTGAACAACATTTACTTTCTCATTAGACCAAAAAACAATCAATAATTGGAATTCTATATCTAAATTAGATTACAGTACTTCAAATCCTGTCATCCATTGCTGCATTCTCCTCCATAATGCTGTTAAGTAGGAATAATTATACTAAAAGCCTTCTTGCAAATTCCACAGGGCATTAGCCACAGCATATGGTTTTGAGTTTGGGTAGACTATTCCCTTGTTTCAAATTGAAGTGCTATATGGTATGCATTTAAAGCAAATATTACTGCCTAGAGTACAAAACATATCTATCATTTATAGCTAGAAATTGCATAAAGACCCTTTCCATAATATATTTTTTATTATTCTGTAAGAGTGAGTAGTAATTTCACAGTCTAATAAAACAGCAATGGTATTCCTCACATATGTATGACCCAACAATGCTGAACATGTTCTTTTCCTGGCATCAGCTGAAATTAATTTGAATCTCTCATTAACAAGACCACTACCACAAACCAAATCCATAATGTTAAAAATTGGTTTTCTAGCAAATAAATAGGATTTCTTGCCCAGTCATGATTAGTATTCCCAGGGTTTGGGGTTTTTTTCATCTGGATGAATTTAATAACTAACCATAGCTCTGGAACGTATTGATTATGTAGGTTTTTCATTACAAAACTATAAAAAAACAACAAATATTGGTTTTAATCAAAGCCACATTTTATCTACTTTTCTATTCTTCAAATTTCAGTAACACATACATTGGAAAGGAATGTGGATGTTTATTGAAACAAGAAGTTTTGTTGCTTTTGTGTTTTCACTTGAGTCATCTTAATTATTTTTGTATCACAAGCTAAAGTAGGTCATAGGACAATGTTGGTTGCCTCGAGTGAACAAGAGAGCAAAAAGAGGCAAATCACTGATTCTGCAGTGATGTGACCATGGGTGATCACGGGGGTCACTGCCAGGGCTGGCCTGTGAGTCTGTAGAGCACAGCACTAATACTCTTTCCAGTCAGAGCAGATCAGTGTCATACAAACTGATACGTGAGAAAGTGTGAAGGTCAGCAGTGTTTTGGAAGTCAATGTACTAGATAATAGCTGGGGAGAAGAAAAAGATTCTAGTTAAAATTTTACTAGGAGAGGCCTGGAGACTTGCAGCCCATCCAGAGACAGTAAATCCTGCAATTGATTTGGGTCACAGCTCCATGTACTGTATAGAAACTGTATGCAAACAGTTGTGTCTTCACAGCTCTGTTACATCACACCTTATCTTCCCAACCCAGTTCTTTTAAAACTAACTAGTCAACTTTTGGGTAGATGTATCCTACTTTTGCTTGGGGGGACGAGGAAGGAAAGATCAGAAAAATGTAGTATGAAGTCTTGCATCATAACTGAAAGGAAAGACTGCTGACCTTTTAACAAAAATATCTTTTGTCCAGAGTCTTAGAAGTTGGAGAGCAGTCAGCAGGAAAAAATGGACCAAATTCCTTTATCACCCTCTGAAGACTGAGATGACCTCACTGAAGTGAATTCATTGGAATGGTAGAAAACCATGGAGAATAAACTTTGGAAAAGCGTTTTTTCTTCAAATTTTCCAGAGTAACACTATAATTTGGGCAGAAGTGTTAATAACAACATGAAAAGAGCTGCTGACGTTATCTACTGTCTCCTCAAAAGCTATACTAAGCTGTTTCTCTAGGAATTGATTCATCTGATTGAGATCTACTTCACTATGCAAAGCAGTGAAGACAGGCAGGAACAGCTAGGCCAAACTCATTCCATCGTAAAGCAGAGGTGTAGTCTCAAACAGGTCAGGCAAGCCCTGCCTTACAAGTTCTAGTTTTAGTCTGTTAATTAGTGTGGTGCTTAATATTATTAATTCAGGTATAGAAGTCAGCTAAGCATCCACAGCCAACAACACATTCTCTTTTAGGAGGCCACAGTATTTTTTTGGTGATTTGTATGTATATGAAGGAAATCATTCTTGTTTCTTTTTCTTTAGTCTGCAGTCTGTGCCCAAGAAAGAAACAAGAGACACCAAGCATGATACCTTCTCTCAAAGTTTATAATGGAATGGAAAATCCATTCCTGGTTTTTTGAGTAAGTTTTCTAGGTAAATCATGTTCCCATATCTATTGCCAATATTCTAAATCCCTATACATTTGCTGTAGTTTTGCTAGTAATTCTCTTTAAATGCTCATAGGAGAACATTTCTATTACTCTTGGAAAGTGGCTTTGGGCCACTTTTGGGCTACCATAGGTAGTCTTCTGACATGCTTCTCCATAAATTTCAAATGAATCTTTAATTCATCAGCAATGCAGCAGTGAATATTTTGTCCACTGTTAATTGCCCACACTTTTATAACTACCACATGACTTGTTTGACAGATAATCTGCCTCACTGAGGGCTTAGAAGAAATGTGTTATTTAATAAGTTTGCTGCAGTCGTTTCTGATGTTTAAAATTTGCTCATTACAAAAGAGAAAGAAATTTGAACTGAGAATTGTGAAGTCTCATTTTTAAAGTCACATATTGTCTAATTCTGAAACCTACACATGTCAGTATGAGTATCTAACCTTAAAATGTACTTACTGGTACACAAATGTTTTAAAATCCTAAAGTTATGGGTTTTAAGACAATGGGTTTGAAATATTGTACAACTTCAATTCAAAGTGCTTGGAATTTATAAGCTAGCTTTACCTTAGCCCTACAAAAAAATTCTTAATTCTATTAACTTGATCAACCAAACTCAAGCTATGAAGTTCTTTTGGACAGATGTGCTACTTAATTACATTCTGATTTACTATATTAACTTGATGTCACATACTGTAAGAATTGTCTCAAGCTATTTTTTAATTAAATGGAAAAATATGCAGACATTAAACTGGTTGGGTAGATCAGATCTGTTTAATTTAACTTCATGGCTTTGTCACATCATTTTCCTTCTTTGAAGCATGCTGAGTATGTGTAGTTTTCCTTCCATAACAGGGGTGATTCGTAATAATAGAGTGAGGGAGATGGCTTTTGGACTGTTTCTTCCCTCAGCTCTGTCTGTCTTCACATCATCACATTTCCAGGAAGAAGAATTGGCTGAAAAATGACTCTGAGTAAGCCCCGCTTAGTGCTTTTTCAGTGTAAAACTTAAAAGTGACATTATGGTATCAGGCAGCTGCTTTTTTTTTTTTTTTGCCTTTTTTTTTCCTCCCCACCAGATGCAAGGGCAATGATATGAAACTGAAAGAAACCACAGCTCAATCGTCTGCCTTCCACTTAATTTTTCATACAAATTTAAGGTCAGGTTGTGGCCTGGTAACCAGTGAGGTGTATGTAACACTAGAACAGTAATACTCTGAAACTGATTATGAAGAGAAACCAGGAAGAATGGACAGGCGCCTGCTCTTGGTTAAACTAAAACTAGATCAGCTCTATTACTGTATGAAGTAATGGACCTCTTCAGAGTTATACTATTGATAAGAAAATGCAGAATCCATCACAGGACAACAATGACAAAGTTATGTCACACTTTCAATGATCTTTTATGTTCATGTGTATGTGTTTAACATACTTTACATATTATATATAAGTTGTGTGTATAAAAGACATATCTTCATGTGTCAGAGCATGTGATGCAGTGAAATTTACTTTTTTTTTCTTTTTAATGATTGTCTTTTATCCTTGCATCAAACAGGCCAAAATTTCTGCACATGTGAGAACCATATTCCCATTTTCCAAAAGTCCAGCTGGTAAAATTACCCTTCTAAATAGTATTGTTGTCATAGTTGTTATTCTACTAAACAGAAAGAAAAAGGGTCCTCTTACTCTGCAGAGTTTTGATCCATTTTTCAGGACCTATCTCAGAAAAAAGTCTTCTGTTTCAGTGTTAGTATGAACTGCTTAATAATGATTTCTATCTGATTCTTGAGCAACCTAGGGTGGGCGATGTGATTTTAAAATTTTTAAATGAGTAAAAAGTGAAATAGTAGATCATATTACAGGAGGCATTTTCGATTTCTGTTAAATCAATTCAGAAAAATCTGGTTAAGGCAGAGAGCATCCAAATAGAAGAATATCCAATGCAATATTTACTGATTTTTCCACCCCTCCATTGACCATCTCTTGAATAAAATTTATTTTACATTGCTGCTTGCTTACAATATCATTTAAGGCAAATGAAACCCTAAAAGGTCAGAGCAGACCTCAAAAAAGAGACCTTGATAATATGCAACATAAATTTATAACTGAGTAATAAAGTCTCATATTTATTCTACCCATATGCAGCAAGGTTCAATCGACAGACAAAATTTTACAACAAAGTTAAAGACAGTGAAAAATATAACCAGCTGACAAGGTAGCATGATTTTCTAGTGACTTCTCTAAATGAGTGTTCTGAAGGCAGAAAACTGCCAGTGCTAGATAACATTCATTCCTCTGTCAATGGTCAAAGCAATAGTGGTTTTATTGCAACCATATTCCCAGCTTGACTTAGCAAAACCTCAACGTTACTGAAATAATTTTGTATTTTACCATTAATTTTTGTGAGGTTTTCAGTTCCCCCTTTAGGCTTTTAATACAGTGGAAATGTTGTTGACATTCATGAAAGGTGAAGATATCAGTAAAAAAAAAATAACCCTTACATTGCAGAAATTCAATAAAATAATGCATCACAGATGAACAGAATAGCTTAAAAAGAGCAAATAATTTCCTGTTTAGATATTAAAGGAAGATCTAGCATTTCCAGCACTTTAAACAATACCGCATATAAACTTTATAAAGGTATAGCACATTCAGCTTGTGAAAGTAGTGTACTTTATGTGAAAATAAAAAAGTGCTGACATGTAATTGCTCACTAATATTTTCAAATAAATTCTTGCTGTTGCACACTTTGTTTCAGTTCTGCTTGCTAACTTTCTTGTTCATCACTGAATGTCCAGGAATGCAACCAAAAAATTGCATCTGTTACTTGTAATTTTCTCAATCAAACTCTGAACTCTTTCCTCAACATTTTCGACAATTCTAGTATGTGGTACTTGAGATAATTATAAACCCAGTATGTTTTCCTGATGGTTAGATTTGCCTGTCACTAGTGTTTGCTTACCAGCAGTATCATATGAATGAGGCGAATTTTCATTGGAAGAAACATATTGAAAACGTGTGTGTATTCTGCTTTGTTACATCTGTGTAAAGTTTCTCCCCCAATGCAATAGTTTTTACTTTCTTTTAATCTTGCAAAGAAATGTAAAAGTAGAATAGCTGACCCCACGTTCAAAGTCGTTGTCAGAGACAATGAAGTCATAGGCTTCTGTTTTTAATAATGTCTTGCAAAACACAAAGCATCATTAATCATATTCAGAGGATAAAAGACACACAGATTTCCTAGTCTCAAATCTTTCTGAAGCATTGAAGATTTCAGTGTTGCAGATTCACATAGATAACATCCCTCTGCACAGAAAAGGAAATCGGCAAAGGAAATGTGAAACAAAACCATTTTTATTCTAGTATATAAAAACTGAGACAGTCTTTTATGCAAAACAAAATAGACTAGAATGACTATTCTGTAACAGGAGTTCAACAACAGATGACATCTGTAAATAGATTTTGTTATTCCCCCTTTTGGGATGGATTCAGTTGAACTGCACCTAGGAACATAAATAAGAGTGTCGATACAAGAAATGACAGATAACAATCATGCTGTTGCGATATTAGCTTTCTTACTTCCTTCCCAAATCCACTGCCAGTCCTGTGTTTTATAGGGCTAAGATGAATGGCAGAAACAAAATTGGACTACAAATTCCTCTAAATATTACTGTTCTATCCAACTGTCCAGATTTTCATATCAAGCCAAAGTCTGCAAAATCTGGTTACCTTAAAATTTGAATCACTTTTGTCTGGAAATACAGTCTTAGTTCATCTGCACATTAAGACCTCAGGAAAAGAATTTTTCTCTAAAAGGAGGAAAATGTAACAGTACAGTTGAAATTTGGCCGTCTCCAACACAGCGTGTGCCAAGCTGGAAAGAAAAAATAGCCATGATGATGTGTTTAAAGATGTTAGTTCAGCAAAGTGTTCGAGAATAGGCTTCACTCTGGCTTAAGTTTAAACATGTGCTTAAAGTGCTATGATGAGTTAGGACTGTGTTGTCAATGTGCATGCAAACTGACAATAAGAAAGGGAATGTATCATGCACGTACAATATATGCTACTCTTGGATTTGATAAGCAGGAAAGAGAAGACTGTAACTCACCTACAGTTACAGATCATGTTGTCCCAGACAAAGGGAGGAACAACCAGTCTCAGTGTAGTCTGCAGGGGAAATTCAGCCTCTATGAAGGGCATGTGAGACTTAACACTGATTTTAGAGCAACCACGATTTCACTTTCAGAGTGATAACACTTTGCACCAGGGTAGATTTACTCAATGAAAGATTTCTCCACGCTTCAGACAGCTAGAGAAGGCAGTACAATGCTTTGCAGAGTAATTGGGTGGAATGGAGAGGGCAGTCACTCAAAGTCATCAACAAAGGGGTGAAATAATCTGTATCACTTTTTAGAAAGATGTAGGGAAAAGCCTCAGAGACATTTACACAAATTAAATTTTCCTGCCCCATCAGCTGGAAACAGAGACCTCAACACTCTCAGCTGAGCACCCTGCAGGTCCCATAGACACCAGTGCTCTCTACACATCCCCTCACTGTTCTCTGTCTATCTAACCCACCTTTTGGGATTGTCTTTATGCACTCAAGTAGTCAATGAACTATATGATCTATTACTAAATCAATTTGTATAATAACATCTTGTCAAGGTACAGTCATTTGACATAATAGATAAATTGCCAGATTTGTCAGACATACAAGACAATATTTGGAAGAAACAGCCAATAATATGTTGTCAATAAGATAGTTATACCACTCCTAACAAGAGGGATGAAATTTAAAAAAAAAACCAGATCATCTTTCTATCTTATCTATGTAACAATTTTTTTTTAACTAAAATACATAGAGTGTTTGGCTCAAACTCTCCCTTCTTACTGAATGAATGAAGATAAAAAATATTTTTCAGGGTTACAGCATACAATTGATTACGATAAGATCTTCAGATGTGATCCAGATTCAGCAGCAGACTTTGGTTTTTCAATAATAAGAAATCTGTTTGTGAAAGCTGAGTTTCTGGGGAGCTCAGAAAGTTCATGGATGTATCGAGGAACTTACTAACTGGGGTGGCTAAAACAGGATGGGAAATACTCAAAAGTGTAAGACTGTCACTTTGTCTCAAGTGTTTCTTTCTGGAATTTCAAAAAGTTCTTAAGGTATATAAGGAATTGTTTCTAAGTCAAAATATAATTTTTCATTTGAAAATTGGGAATTTTTGAAGGGAGATGGGGTGGCTTGGAGTAGGGTTGGGGTTTTTTTCATTTTTCATTTTTGTTAGTTTTGTCAAAAAAGAAGGAAATCTCTCTTTCCATTTTATCCAAAGTAACATTTTCCTCTTACATTTTTGACTAATTCACCACACTGCAGGCCATTTCTCTGTATCTTATATTTCTACTCATGATTTGCCTTTTTTATTTTATTTGCCTTGGTACCAAAGTGCTCAACATCATTTTAATGTCATATACCAGCCCATATGAAATGATGTAAGCTGCCATAACAAGACTGAAATTCATCAATCACTATTTATTTGTCATCACAATTACATCCCTGTGGGCTGAGTAACACACCCCAGTGTGTGTGTAAACATAATGGTGTTTTGCATTTGTGCAGACACTTGTGCGTGAGGTGTTGCAGAAGCAAGGCCAAAGAGTGATGTACATTCTAACTGAAAAAGTGAATATGAACCCATTTTCTATACTGCTATCCAACTGTGCTGTAAGAAACAATTTTGATTATTCATGGATTGTCCTTAATCAGTGTCTTACTCTTTCTGAATGCTATAGGGATATATTTGAGTCTTTTAGACAACAAAGATGACAAAGAGACTTCCTGGGTCTCCAGGCTGGATTCAACCAAAACTAGTATTGGGTATTTATTGCATATAATCAAAGCATAAATGAAGAGGTCATGGCAGGGTCTTTTTCTTGGTTATCTTTAAATTCCAGCTTTTTTTCATAAGCTATATTACAGCAGGTCCAAATAATAAGGTTAATATTATGGTGTATTCATGTACTTTTTTTCATCCCAATGAGTGTAAACAATAACATCTTTAAAATGAGGGGGAAAAAATGCCCCCCNTAAAATGGGGGGGAAAAAACCCCCCCCCCCCCCCCCCCCCCAAAGAAAAAAACTGAAAAAAAGAATAAAACACTTCATACCTCACCTGGAAGGATGTAATAATGCCTCTCTAGCCAAAGCACTGGAAATACAGAGATGACTTTGTGAATGTGGAGCAATAGGATTGTCATTCCCAGTATCTTCATCTTTTTAAATGAGGGATTGTGCAAAGGAGTGAGATCACAGAATCTCATTGCTTCCCTAAGCTGAAGTACTATTTCCATTTCACTGTCCACTTCCCAAACACTGAAAGCAACTGAGATTCAGTTCATGAACAGTATATTCCAGTATGTCATAATCTTGTCTAGAATTGACATAAAAAGCCAATAGTTTGTTTGTTAGGGACAATACCTGACTTTACTAAGAGAGAAAAAGCAAAGAGAGTGATTATCTCTGAAGTTTCAAAGAATTTTATCTGCTTTTGAGGTTACCTGCACTTCCCTTTTTCACATATTAAAAAAGCATGTTTCTAAAAAACTTTCATGTGGGTTTACTGGATATAAATGTGGCAGAGTTGTTTTTCTAACACATGGCACAAAGGTCAAGCTTAGTCCATTACCTTTTTTTTATGGATGCTTGATTACTACTTGCTGATTTCTTTAACCCTGAACCACATAAATCAGTAAATCTTTCTGAGAACTGAACCATTTAGTAATGCAATGTTGAACATCTGTCTTTAGAAAAACTGTAAATTTATTTTATAAAGAGGTAATCCAGCATAGCTAATAAATATGATTTCATACCTTTTACTTTTCAGCTGTTTCTAGGTTCTAGAGTGTAATGAATTAGAAACTCTTGAAACCCATTGTAAAGGAATAAGCTACTAAATGAATAATAGACTTCTACCTTGCAGAAGTATTGATGTATTTTTCTCATGGGGACCAACAAATTTTTGAGGTTCCGAGTTGTGCTGTACATCATCCTGACACTGTCTCTAGCTGGTGTAAATATAAATGCCCATAGTAACTACAGTGAACCATGTTTTCACAGCTGATATTTAGCTCTACAGCTGTGTTTTGAGTATCAGTTCTCTCTATACCCTCATACCATTAATTACATACCAGATTTCCTAAAGAAACATGATAATAAATGAGAAATAAATAGCAAGTGAAAGACCACAACTGAAAAAGTTGTCCAGACTTTTATAATCGGTAGAGAGAAACAACCACATCCAAACTGTGAAACATTTCATTGCAGGGGTGGTACTTGAAACAAGCTGATAAATCCTGCTGTGAAATCCTTTTTCATTCTTCAGATGGTAAGAGACAAGAATAACTAGTCCAGATCTACACCAGGGCCGGAAATGTGGCCAGCTACAGATAGATAATGTGAATTTCTCAGTCTGCGTTGAGAATCCACCACCCTCAGCTCAGTGTTGAAAGAGTGTAAGTCTTCAATGGAAGCAGGGGGAGGAAAAACAAGAATCTTTTTTTTTTATTTTTTGCCTCAATCCTCTGGCCTTAACATTATTTTTTTTACTCGCGCTTCTTTTACAAAATGCATTTTAATTTTACGAATAAATATTCTTAAAACATGAAAAGAGTAATTCCAAACATTATTCTTAGTTTCTTTCTGACACCATTTGTAGACTACTTTTGATGTATGACAGTATTTCTAAGGAACCTTGTAATTTCTCCTTATATTATTGTAGGTGTCAGTGTTTTGGTCTTGGCTGAGTTAATGCACTTAGCCATGCCTCCCAGTCTTCAGGAGCATTAACCTGAATTTGCTGTCTTTGTTTTCCCAGAGGTGAGACATCAATTAGATGCATTTTAGTCAGAATAAGAGGACGATTTAAGGCATTAGCACTTCCTTTCCAAAGTGGGAGCACCTGCTGAGTGCTCAGTGGTAAATGTGAAATGGAGAAAAACGTCAAAATATTTGCTGGGTAGATACTTTGCGTATCTACCTATCCCAGGCTGTCCATTAGGCTTAACTGCGATTAGAGTGTGAGTAGCTATCACTGTCCTTAATTCGCTAAGAAAACATGAATTGTAATTAGCTTCAGGCAAAATTAGAAGTCTCCCCAGAGGGATTCTAGGTCCACGTGGAAGTTCCCAGTGGGATACAGCCTGAACATTCTCCAGCCTCATAGCAGGAGATGTTAAAGCCTCATAGCAGGCTGGAGACAGAGCTTTATTAGAAACATCTCATTCAACCCACTGCTGTGTCTTCAGTACCACAAATAACAGCACATGGAGACCATTTTTTTTTATAAATTCTGGGTTTGGCTTGTAAAAATCCAAAGGATATTTTATGGTAATAGCAACATTATGGGCTCTGTCTTCTCAAGCTTTACTGAGGCTTTACATGGTCAAAATTCCCACAGTCTCGGATAGGTGATTTGTCTTTGAAAACTGGGCAAATTAATTATTCAAATGACTAATTAAAATTTGCAGATTATCTGTAAAAACCTTCTCACTGCATTATTCTAAACTGTTTTAAGGGGTGGTTATGAACTACTGATGCTTTTTTTTTAAGCTCTTCACCATTTACTTCTTCGTTTGAATTGCACAAAAGCACTTTTTGAGATTTTGTGATATGACTGTTATGCTAATTTTATAACAGCATCTCCATTCATTGTTGAGTCCCTATCCTGCTTTCCTGTGCGAAATACCTTAACAAACAATTCTAAGCTTGAGTCTAGGTTTTTTTTACCAAAGAATGCTGAAATCTGTCATTGCCTTGGATTTTAGCTGTAGTGATTAATGATTTAATGGTTCTCTAAATTTAATAATTCAGCTAATGTAGTATTTTATCCTAGTTTTGGAATTACACTGTTTCCCCGTCTTTGGTGAGGTCCAGAACTCTCCTCTTAATTTTTAATCTTGAGGTATCAGAGCACAGACCTCAGTGATGGGGGGTCCATGGTGGGCTCTATGTGTGTATTTAACTTCTTGGGAGCACAGAGAGGGCACAAGGCACTTGCACTCCCCATGCCAAGTCACTTCTTGGAAGGACAAGAAAGCATATCCAAGAAGTAACCATGTCAGCAGGACACTGGAAGCAAGGTAAGAGTGAAGGAGAAGGTGGGAAAGGCAGTGAGTTGACAGGGAACATGTCTTCGATAAAGATTATACTTTGTGCTATGGCTACCCGACATTGAATCTATCGTCTTCAAAAGAAGTTTTACACAAAGTCTGCACTCTTCTTAAATGTCAGCTGTTGTAAGTTGAGCAAATAAATTAAATCTCCATCTACTCTTCTTAACTATCCTATTAAACTATTTCTGATCCTCAGTTTCCTCCATGAACTGCTGCCTAATGTATTCCTCCTAGTTTCGCAGACATGGGAATGTGTGATGCTGGCATGATGAAATGGCCTGCTGTATTTTTGCATTCCTCCCATTCTGGTTATGTTCCTTGCTTTGGCTCTCTTCAAAACTCGGATGGGATGATTCTGTCAATGTAATTCATCTTTTAACCTAAGCCAATCACCCACATAATGATCAAAATCTTTCACTTTTAATGTAGGACCTCAGATAAAGTCCTTCCCCATCTCCAGAGGTTCTGGGTCACTGAAACTTTGGTCTGATGATAGATGTTGGGAGGTATTTATCAAACCTGTGCCACTTTTATATCATTACTCAGATATGAAAAAAGGGAACAAAGAAATTCAAGGGAAGGTGAGGCGAGGTAAGGCAAGGCAAAGGATGGGAGATTTTTTTCCAACATAATAAATATCTGATAACAAACTGAAATCAGTGTTAAAGAGCAAATACAAAGATAAAGCTAAGAATTAATGAGCTGTAGTTTTCCGGAACTAGTGTTGGTCTGAAGTTTTTTATCATAGTCCATGTAACATTTTCAGAAATATTTAGTCCATGAAGACTGACAGGACTATAACAATAAAAATAATTAATAATAATAATAATAACAACAATAATAAAGCTAGAAACTATATAAGGGAAAAGTTTTAGAAAACCGCAATGGGGGATGAATTAGATAACCTATCAAGCCCCTGCCAGATCTCATTTATTCTGTCTGATTTCTTCCCCTGGTAAACAGAAAAATGTGTTTAAAAAACAAAAAATCAGGGAACTGGTCAATATCTTTTTAATTTAAGTGCTCTATGAGTTGTCTATCCAGACACTAACATAATGTTCTGCTGCTGCACATTTCAAAACTGACCAGCAACAGTTGTCAATATTTTTTAGGGAAAGATTAATTTGTACCAGCCAAGGGGAAGGGGAAAATTAATTGTTTTCTTACTACTCCTTCTTTTCTTTTTGTTTTATACAGAGACTTTGATGTAACTCAGTGTTTGGAATGCTTAAGGTAGTCCCGGCAGAGATGGATGAATGAGGCAAGCAAAGGTGGATGATAAATGCAATTTATTTCTTGACCACAGATGTGGTACATACTTCTTTAGGATCAGTTTGGCAGTGTCCCAGGTATTTACTATTCATCAGCATTTTGCACTGTTGGATGACTTTACTTTTGTTTTCATTCTCCTGTTCGTAAAGTTAGAGACTGGTCAAATCTGTAAGCAGTATTCCAGGCTTTTGTATAATCTAGCAATTGTGCCATGGCAATGAAAAGCTTTTGGAGAATTCTTATAAATATTCACTCAAGTAATGTTTTTAATTTGGCCAACAATATCACTTGTTTCAAAACAAAGAAAAACCCAGGTATGTTGTGGTGTTGGGTAGGAAGAACTGATGCAGTTGTCTTGATCACAGTCCAGAAAAAAAGTGCATCATTTACGCTGAGCCCTCTCTTTCAAGCCATTCTCATTCCTTATTTAGGATGCATAACTGCATGGCCTGCCATTTATGCAAGGTGCCCTTACTGACAGGAATGCAACTGGCTACAGAAATTCCATGTTCGTTCTTTGAGGACCTGCAGAACTTGAGGTAAAATGTACAATAAGCTGTAAAGTGACCAGCATCCTTTAAATGTTATGGGAAAACAACAGGATTATGTGCATGAACTACACCAGAAATTAGTTTTTCATGGATGGAAAATACTTCCCCAGAGGCAAAAGGAACTAAATAATATAGAACAAAATACAGTAATTCTGGAATAAGAAGGCATAACCAAATAGTTTCCTTACATGTACTTTTTGTTTGAACTTAATTTATGTTTTGAAGAACTGCCAGAATAGTCCAACTTCTCTCTCCATAAAGTTCTGTGTGATTCTTTTTGGAATGGGTGTGGAAAGGGAATTCAAATGAGGCATGCTATCAGGTAACATATACAGTTTACAGTGTTTTGAAATCATGGTGCCTTTATCTGACTAATGGAATTTTGCCAGGTATTGACATTAAAAGCAGGAGGAATTTAAATAAGATTGACTGCCAGAGGAGGGTTCTTTATGAGTTCACCCCAAACCTTCAGCCCCAGTATTTTTCTTGAAAAATATTTTGGCTTCTCTCCATCTAAAACTTTTGCTGATCCACTGTACTTGGCACATTAAGTTTTTGTGATGATTTTGGCAGCCATTAGACTTTGCCTAAGCCTACCATGGGGAAAAAACAAAGACAGGAAACATGGATATGCTTGACACAGGATAATTTTTTCCTTTTCTTTTGTATTACTAATAATAAGTACCACTTCATTTACCATATATAAGGTGTGAGATAAATTTATAGAAGAGAGATTATAACTTTTTTTTTTTTCATAAAATCTGGCCATCCACTTGATGTTGTATGCTAAGAGCTGCTGTTCCAAGCTATAGGGCTCACAGAACTAATAGTCTACAAAAACTTAATAAAAATTACCAATCTGGATGTAGTAAAATTTTCATAAGACTTAAGTGACTTCATTATCTATCTAGGAAGTTCACTGTCCATACTAAAATCCGAAGAACTTGTTTATCACATGACACAAAAATCTAGAGCTGTGATAGATAGAATCTTCTTAGGTCCTACCAGCTGCCTACTGGCCTTTCACACATTTCCATTTCTTTGTGTTGTCTATTTCTTTTGCCCTTGCGGTTGGTGGATAAAACTGTGACATAAGCTCCAAGAACTAGAGAGATGAAAAGAAGCATCTTACTCATTAAAAACTATTGCAGAGCATCCCAGAAAACAGTATTTTTCATAAGTCTCACGTTTTTTCATGTGTCATAAACAAACTCTGAAAATCCTAGATTAGAGGAAAGAGCAAATGAAAAGGGTCTCCAAGGGCACATGAGGTTTATTTGTGGTGTCTCAAAATGCAGCAAATCAAATTATAATCTCTTTAACATAATCTTCGATAATAAGCATGAAACCCTATCATGGGAGCTCTGGGCTGGTGAGTACAGCACATGCTCATCACGCTCACCAGCTTGTAAAGAAACAAGGAAATTGATACAACACACAGAAGGGAAAAAGGAAAAATTGGAAAGGTAGCTGGAGCATATCTTAAGTTCAGCACATTAATATAATTTCTGTTTCTTGTGTTCAGAGATCTCTCAATTCTGAATCCACAGATCAGATTCTGATCACTGTTGCAAACACAGATTTGGTGTCAAGTATGTCTGAAGTTTCCCTGGCATTGAAAGGGGATCTTAGGCCTGAAAGAGCAGTCAGGAAAAGTAAGTATGTTTGGCTCTTAGTTTTCAGGTTTGTCACAGAAGAAGAGACCTCTCGTGGCAGGCACAGGAACCACCATGCAGCAAGAATCTTTCAACTAGAAAAAAAGGATTTTAACCAAGCCAAGTACAAAAGGAACTAAGGCCCAAGTAAGGAAAACAGTTTTTAAAAATTCACAGTATTTTAATAATGTATCTTTTTTTTAACAATATTATGCAGTGCAATAAAAATAAGCAATAATTAGGTGAAAATCTGGGGTGAGGGGAGTGGGGAGAAAAAAACAAATTTGGTGAAAACTATCTAAACTTTCCACTGAACTGACTACAAGCCCTATAAGAAGATTTAACAATTTTGTGTTTCCTAGTCATTGCCAGTGAGTTTGGGATACAGTGCTGTAGTCAACAAAATCTAAAGGGGGCTTTATGCAAGAGCTGGGCTGGTAATCCCTCCACAGCAGCCATTCTGAATGCATATAGTATAAGGCATCTCTTGTGTATCACACTAATGATATGGAACACATAAAACAAGATAAGACCAAGCAAGTAAAACCAGTTTAAATGAAGTAATCTGCTACTTGTGGCCTGATTTCAAACTGCCTTATTCAAATAAACAAATTACATTTTAAACTTCATCAGTGGAGGAAACAATCAAATATATCCTGAAACATGGTGAAAAATAAAATCCAGTATAACACGCCCAATTATTTCGAAACCCATCATTGTCAGCCAGTAGAGGACAGACAATGGTGTATGTGTGTGTCTCAAATTTCTGTTGATACCAGTTTTATGTTATTCACTGAAAAAATAACCACCTTGGCCAATTTCTATTAAAAAAAAATTCCTCCATCTTTAAAGAAATACTCTTGCCAACAGAAGTTCTGAGTAACTAGGAATTCCACAGTTTAGCCAACTAAGAGCTTTTCTTAGAGAAACCATGGCTTATAATGCATTTCTCAGCAATGTCACTTGTAAATTTAGATGGAAGCCAGAAAGTATGAATGAGATCTTAGAATAGCCAGTACTTCTTAAGGTTAGAGAAATTTTCCTGAAGAGCCAGGTTTATGCATTTTTTGAAACTTAATATTGTAGAGAAAAACACAGACTGAGTGATGACTTTGATGTGAAACCGTTCCCTCTTCCCTAGCATATTACTTCACCCTGGCTTAGCGAGGTGCTTGGTCTTTAAAGTGCTCCCATTGAAACTGTTTTGCCCTCATTAAATATTCATTAACTGGTTTTTGGAGAACTCCATGCCACACAGCGGACATATTCATTGCTCTGAACCACATGGTGTTAGACCGTGAACATCAACGAATGTGCTACAGCTCAGGTGGGGGTTTACCAGCTTTCTCTCCCCTTCCTTCCTTTGGAAATTCTCTCTTTTAAGATGTCTTCATGTAGAACAAACAAACAAACAAGAAAACAAAACAAAAATACAACAAACAAACAAACAAAAAAGGCACAAAATACCTATGGTTAAATCCTCAAAATATTTCTATCATTCTTTTCCAGCCAGCTGCAGCAAATGCAATCCAAGTTCATTCCCTATTCTAGGGAAGAGTGGCAAAAACTTAGAAATTGTATTATTCCATCCTTTTGGTGATTTTTCTGGAGCTTCTGTCATTCAAACTATTTTCAGACAAAGGCAATAAGATAATGGGTGGTTTATGCATAATAGTCAATTTCCTGCCTTTTCCATCTTTTCACTAATGTAGGAAGTTGCAGGAGGATATTGCTTTCTGAGTTTCGGTTCTAGTCTATCCAGATTTGATAGGAGTGCTCCTTCTACTTCACAAGAACTGTCTTCTAGAGCAGGCCCACCAGGATATATAGGTAGCAGAAATTCTGTATCATAACTCCTGGTGTATCTCTGTGTCTATGATCACCTCTGCTTTTAAAAGGCTGGGGAAGTTCTGCAAACAACCAGCAGCAGAAGCACAGGCAACCAAAGTCTGCCAGGGCAACAAAACAACTGAGCTAGACTTCAAGTACCTGAAATTTGGACTTATGGAACTAAACTGTGAAATTGTTGCCTTTGCTCTTTTATGGCTGTAGCTGCTGCATTACTTACTCACTTTATAAAATAGTACCCTGAATCTCCAATCAGGGTCTCCAGATATTACTGGAATATAAATAAATCCCACTTATTTAGGCGTATAATAATTTTCAAAGAAGGTATCCAAAATGCAATCATTTTAAATAGTGCCCTGTCAGTCTTGTGGGGTTTTTTTAGTGGTTTAGGGTGGTTTTCTCTTTCTCTTGTGGCTGATGAGATTCTTAAAGCAATAAGAACGAAAGTTACGTGACTGTGATAATCGCTTCTATACTCTGACTGTGGACTAGGCAGTGTGTCTCACTATAACAAAAAGGAAAGAACTAACCCTTTAAAAAATGAGATTATAAATGATGTCTTGCTCTGGGAAAATAAACACCAAACAAAGCTTTTGGAGATATTTTCCATGAAGTTATTGTGGATAATTATCAGCACCCTTAAGAGAGCCAAAATATAAAATCTTGGAAAGGTGCATGTATTTCATGTTACCAAATGTACTTTGATGTCTCAGTAGGAAATACAATTAACATAACTCAACTTATGAATCATCTTTCAAGTTGTTTATACTTATTTCTTCCTACTCTTTTTTTCCCCTTTAATTATTTATTCAATATTCCCACAAAGAAGTAGATGAGGGGGAAAGAATTATTTATATAATGGAAACCACATACTGCATAATGAAACATTTCATAAATAGCATACACACTCTTGTCCTTCATAAGTGTTCACAAAGAATGGTTTTATCCTCCATGAGGCAGGTTTATCCAAAGTAAACAATGTCCTTCTCGATGAGTGTTATGTTGACATGTTTGTGAAAAATGCACGCACTATGCAAGAGAGACATTGCCCTGGATTACAACTGAAAGCCAATAAGGACGGATATTTTTACAAGAGATGGGGAAAATGGTTGCATTGAGGATATAATTCACAGTAAGCTTATTAAATAGAATTCTTTATCTTTGTGAAAAAAATGCAACATGTTGCTATTAATCTTTATTTGAAAGGGGGTACTATAATAGCATTATGATAAGTGAACTGTTTGACTTCATTGTAGAACCAGTTGGGAATTTTCAGAGAAGTATTTTTTTCATATCCCTGCTTCTCATTGAGGGCTAAATCACATAATTCTACACAGTGCTTCACTCTGTCATGGGGGTGAATCTGTAAAATCTCTTCATCTCATTTCTGTAATAATACCCTTTTATTCCATAGTGGCTCACTTGCCCAGCAGTCATATTCAGTGTGTTTGGAAGCAAATTCTTATTTAGGAGGTGATTCTTTCTCGGGATAATTATTTCTCTGCAATTATTAAGTGTAAAATCTTTGAGGAAAGTAGTAATTCTATCTGAAAAGCCATAAATTAAGAATTGAGGAGACCTTTTCAAATTTAAAAAATGCATCTTTGGAATGAAAATGCTTCACAGATTTGTGTTAATTTTGTAAAAAATACATATCAAAACCAAGCAAAATATAAAAATAGTTTTGTCAAAATAATCTACACTTTTTTCAGGACTTTTTTTTATCGGTTTGAGTGATCTTAATGTTGAAACTTTCTATCTTGCAATGGAACATGCAAGATGAATCCAAATAAAATGTTTTGACTGAACAAAAAGAAAACTTAACCAATCCTAGACATTTTATTTTTGGAGTATATAGAATCACTGAGAGTTTGTTCTTAGAACACTCATCATTCTCCAAATGGTGTTTTCATTCTCCTGCAAGCATTCAGTAAGGTGTATATGCATATGCATTTCCATATGCATTTCTGTTATAGATATGTACTCATAACCATTTAGTTGTGATTTTGTTTTTCAAAAATGTAAATTTGTTATAAATTAGATGAAGAAACTAGATGAGGCTATATTTGATTTTTCTCTCATGGCTTGAAGAAATGTCCATTCAAACTTGTGGTTCAATATTCTGTTCCTAAATGGAGGAAACAGATTAATAAAATCATATTAAGAAATTACTGAGTTTTTGTCAACTCTTTAAAAAATAGTTCCCTGGTTTCAAATTTTTGCTTTCCATAGTCTTTTTTGAAAGCATTACCTTTTCACCACTTTCAAGATTATCTTGTTTTAGATGGACAAAATATATCAGGCATATGAGTAACCTAGATACTAGTAACCTGGACAGAAATTAGGCATTTACACACCTCTGAATGGAAGTGACTTCACAAATGGGACTTCACAAATTTGTATTTTGTATTTTGTTTTCTGCAGTTACCCATGGGCAGTGTACACATGTTTACGACTCCTGGCTCTGGTGCAGTCCTCAGCTAACAGCAACACTCCATGCTGGGAAAAAGTCACTTGTGAAGTCATTGCCCTCACTTGCACACTAGAATTCCCCTGAAATGCTCTTTCTGAACTTGCTGTCTAGCAAACAGCCACAGAATACTCCAAACTGTGAGTGATCTGGAGAATCGGGCATCCTGGGATGTCATTTGTACCATTTGATTCAATGATTTATATGCTATAATTGTTGATTTATTTCTAGGCTAAGGTTCTGATCAGACAGTCCCCTAAAATTGGCATGCAAAAATCTTATCAGTTTATTATGCCACCAATTCTCTATTCCTGAGAATAGGTGTTTAGTCGATTATTTAAGAACTTTACCCATCTTTGGGAAAATCTGGACACTTGGAGGTCCCAGGCTTTCTATTAGATATTATTTTGTTCAAACATAGATTGTCTTTCTATTATTTTATTTTCCTGGAACTATAAAGATTCAGAAAGTTTATGGTGGAAGATCTCTTGAGACATGTATTTCTCATACATCATGAGATGAATTGACATAGTTCACAAGAAGAGAAACAAATGTCCGGAGGAGAAACTTTTGGAATGGGATCAGAATCCAACCACAAGTTGTTTGGAACAAACTCTTAACTACGATGGGAAGTATGATTTATCACGGTATAAATTACTATAATTTACTGTCAGAGTAAAAACCTGAGCAAA
This sequence comes from Daphoenositta chrysoptera, assembly GCA_013397915.1. NCBI lineage: Eukaryota > Metazoa > Chordata > Aves > Passeriformes > Daphoenositta > Daphoenositta chrysoptera. Next base: position 1,035,660 of record VZRO01000776.1, read on the forward strand.
ACAAGAGTAAATGTATGTAATTATAAAATTAGAAAATATGATGCACCCCCAAAGGGATGGAACAAAATGGTTTGGGTTTTTTGACCTAGTCTCTTCACTGAATACAGCATCAGAGTTGTTCCTTCACACAGCTCACAATAGAAAAAGATTGCACAAAAAAAGACCTTCACAATGGTTTCTTCTTCTTTGTTTCATGCACAAAAAAGCTAAGGTTCCTCTAAGAAATTAAAAGCATGAGAAGCCCATCTGTTAGACAGAAATCCTTATGGTGCTGTCCACATGGGAATAAATTCTACTTGATACAAATAACCATAAAGCTGTTGTAATTAGCAAAACCTTTAGTCAAATTTAAAAGTCAAAACATTCACTTACTAGATTATATTTTTACAAGATGCAATTTAAAATAATTTTGTATGACATAGCATAAGACTTTGACTTCAATAATGCTTCTGATTTTAATTCTTTTCATTGAAAAATAATGTCACTAGGCTTATTTAAAAAAAATAAAGACTCAAATCACTCTGATAAAGTTAATTTGTTGAATTCTTTTGGGATTTAATACCTTCTTCAACCATACTTTGGAAAGATGTGATATAATGCTGATATCCAATGGATGAACCTTCAAGAAATGATGACTGAGTGTGCCATGCTGGATGTACTACTTCATGGACATCACTTTTCATATTTTGTTATTTCAAAATGTAAGGGCTTTTAGAAGAACCAAGTCTTTTCCAAGTCAAGTGTGTTTCCTTAGCTATTTTGTGTAGTCACCTGGGAGAGAAAGACTCAAAAATTAGCTTCAGTTCTCTTCTTTTTTAAATTGAAAGTCTACCCAACCTTAAAAAAAAAATCAAAGTACTGTTATGAAGTGTTGTCATAATGGTTTTCATTTACAGCCAAATGCCCTTTCAAGCTTTGTTTATTACTTTTAAAATCTCCTAAATTTATTGTTTGCTTGTGTGCGTACATAGGAATTTCTGTATATAGTTTGGAGGTGTTTTCTGCAGGGGAAGGTTAAATGTTTCCAACATTTTCATGAACTACCATCAGATGTCTTCCAGATCACTACTGGTTCCCAGACCACAGATTGAGGAATACTGTGTTAAAGGAGACATTTCCTTTTCCCATTGACTGTGGAGGGATTCTGAGGGGATTTAGCACCCCAGGCTAAGGTTAACCTTTGTGAACACCATCTGTAGTTTAATTTTAGACACACATTTTGGGGGATGGTGTTATGTGATCACAAATGATTAACATTCATGGGTAGGCAGTCCTTAAGCAAACAGAGCTCATTCTAAGAAAGAAATACAGCACAGGAGGCCAGTAAAAGCTGTTATACAATACCTGCACCATTATTAAGGCCTTATTGAGGTCTTCATGAGACCACAGATAAAAGTGGCAGAGATGATTGACTAAGGCTGGGCAATTATTACATTTTCTCTATGGGTATAAGAAGCACTGTTTGGTCTGTGTTCTTGAACCTCTTACACTTCTCTTCTGGGGACTCCCTGGGCATCCCCAGATCTTTGGGAGGGCCTATACCAGGGACCTTGGCTGTGAACAAAACTACATATTAGCAAATGAATTGTCATGCTTCTGATAAAAAAGTGGCATCATAATGACTACTCTACAGTAGTTGTGTCTGGTATTTCCCACAGATAGGGATATTTTAAGGTTGTAATTATGGTTTTTAGGAGCATACGATAATTTTCCAGAAAGCTTCCATCTACTGTGTTTGTGCTAGCTTTCAAACCAGAAGGATGGGGAACTAAACCAAATACGTCTGAATAAATAGAAGCCACTGCCCCAAATCTTCCTGCTCTTTTCACAGGATGCTCTAGGAGAGCTACAAAAGCACAATAGCAGAGCTGGAGTCGTATTCAGCTCAGTAAAAGTGTCACAGGCTACCAATTATTGTATTAAAATTCAATATCATTTGAAGAAGGAAGTAAAAATTTTAAATTGGGTCTGGGAAGAGGTAAAACTCATTATTCACAGGGGACTTTTCTCCATGAAATGGAAGGTTATACTCCTTTTACACATGGAGAAAGTTTATTGTGTAACAAAAAGAGAGAACCACTTAAAAACCCAGCATGATATGAATAAGTGGTCAACAGTTGGCATGTATAATATATTTAATTTTTCTTTCAACGTTTACCCCTTCCCCCCACCCCGAATTTTTATGCTAAGTTCTGAAGTACTCAAACAGTCACTCTGCTGTTTCAAATTCTCACTTCATCTAGTCAGTAGCCAAAAAGCATGATGTGAAGTACCAATATGAAAATTTCAAATAAAACAATGGGTTTGGACTGTGTTTCCATCTCTATTAGAGCACTAGAGGTAAAATGCATTTTTGTAAGTATTTGTGACAGAGAAGCTTGTATTTTCTCAGGCAGTCTAGTATGCCATGTGCAAAGATCTATATATCATCTACATCACAACACATTTTAAAAATTAATACTTCCTGTGTGTGAATGCACAAATGATATTAATCCTTAACTGACTATATCCATACGTGCATATGTGAGCATGTACCCAACGTACAGGATAATATAACACCACAATGTATGGTATAGAAATCAGACTATTTTTATATTAATGGGCTTGACATATTCAAATTTGTCTAAAAGGAAAAGGAAGGGAAAAAACTTCCATTAGTTGCAGAAGAACTCACGCTAAAGATATATCAGGAGGATAGGTATGAAGTGTTGAAGTGCAACTCTGCCAGAGTTTATCAGGGTTCAGGTCCTGAGCTACAAAAACAGAAGGAAGAGACAAGCCCAACTGGACTTCAAGATTCTTAACCAACAACACTGCATTGCTGAAGCTTAGAAAGATTGAGTCATCCTCTATAACTCACTAAGGAAATACCATGTTTGCAGTGATAATGGACATTAAAGCAGGTAACAGAAGAAAAAAACAAATATGATCTTTTGAACTTTTCAGCAAAATACCTGATTGCTGCTGGGCTGCTGTTTCTTCTCATAATGACTTCTGTTTTTAGAGGCTGCCTCATCTCTACCCTGTCCAGCTAACATGTCAGAGGCAAGACAGATGGAGCAGGTTATCAGTGGCCAGTACGGTCAACATAACATACTCTTTGTATACATCATCTGACACTATATTTTTGGATTTCTCTGAAATCTGGGCATGTGCTATACCATAGCTTCAAGACACATCATGTAGGAAAGTCATTAAATAACCAGAAACCAAATCACTGTTATTTAAACTATCCCAGACTATGTAAAATTTCTAAAATACAAAACAAAACAACCCAGAGTAAATTGTAATATATTAGCTAATGTATATGCTTGTAATATAAGTACCAATGGCATATCTGAAAGGCTTCTGAGCAATTAAAAGAATGGAAAGTTTTATTGTGAGATGATGACAATAAGGAAAGTGCTATCATTGTGACTCAGTTCTTATGAAGCCTGAAACCCTGAAACCCAAGGAAAAAGGCAAGTCAGCCTGTAATATTACTGCCATAATTGATTTTATATGTACCAAAGCCACATGCTGTTCCATTGACATTATATCATACTCAAAGGTGTTTCATTAGAGTATAAGAGCTTCCATCTATGAGACACCATTTTCCTAGTTTTAAACACGTGTGCAGTGTTTACTCGCATGCGGAGGCTTACTGGTCTTCTTGGTGCAATTCATACAGGTCAGGATGGGGTCCTGAGCAGTGATGTTTTCTCCTGTGGGTACCTTTTAAGTATATTTTATGCATGCTGTAACAATTCCAATTTCCACACAATTTTCTTCACGTATTTACAGCAAAGGAGAAAAGACATGAATGGTTTTGTTTGTTTCAGGTAAGAGAAAAGATTTTATTTGAATCACGGAAAAAAAATAGATTTCTGCCCAACTTTTCCTCAGCTAATGTCATTTTGGTTTATATGTGCACATTTAAACTCTATCAATAAACAGATGAAGAAAAGCAATGATTAAGTATTTGTGAAACATAAAGCAGACATTTAAAGGAGAGTCATTAAAGACAAAGACAATTAGTCAGACTGAAAAAACAAAACACTGAGATATGTATGTCTAGCCTAGATACACACAGTAGCTGCTGTCTGGAAGTATTTATCCTTGGATTACTTTTTATCTATTAATAACATTTGAAAAATTATTCTTGTCCCAAGTTATTTTCATGAGGCAAATGTGAAAATGTGAAAACTTGCACAGAGTCTCAAATGCAAATAGGAACTATGGCTTGTACTTGAGGAACCCTCCATGTGTTGCAGTCTCTGGAATAAGGTAGTTTCTAAGGAATAATATTACTTAAAATTAAGAAAAAAATCCTCTTGTCCATTCTAAACAATAGATGAGATGTGGATTTGTTTTGTTTGCTAAGACTAGCTTTATGTAGAGATGAAGGGCATTTAAAAGAAAAATTACATGCACGGAATAACCTAAAATGATGTGCCCTAAAAAGACATTCATAACTCCATCCAAAGCCCATTTTAAACAATTAGTGTCCTCTCACTCATCTGATTGCATTTTGAATCAGAGCCCTAGCCAAAAGAAGTGCAAAATCATGCAGAGCTGACTGCTAGTAGATTATTTTCTTTTCCCTGAATCGTATAAAACTGCATGATCAGATTGACAGTGAGAGTATAGTAATGGGTGGTGAGGGAGAAAATCCCAGAAGAGTATGTAATGTGGCAAGTCACGTTCTTTAAAAGATCAAAACCAAAGGAAAGTGCATAAATCATGAGGCAGCCTCAGTTTCAGCTCTGGCTGTTAATGCAGGTTTTATTGCAACTCTTTTCTGTGACTTTCAAAAAAAAAAAAGCAACTGCTGAATTATCAGCAGTATTTGATACATACACTGACCCCAATACAGAGCACCTTCTGAAAGAAATGTGATCACCCCTGAGCAATTTCAACTATTGAATCTTTTACTGCATTTTAAAAGAAAAATATGTTCTATGTAATTCAATCATTTCCCCACTTCTTTCTTTTCCCTTTTTTTCCTTTTTTTTTTTTTGCCTCCTTTAGTGTCAGAGTTTAAGATGTTATTGGTTCCTAAATCAAAAGCATACATATTGTTCATAAGACAGGACACATAAGAGGAAACCTGCAGATGCAGAACAGTAGCAATATGAAATATATAGCTTTTGCATTAATATTGAGGTTTTAGCTTCTTAATCATTGTTGCTATAAACCTTTTCTCAATACAATAATTAAAATGAAGTAGAGATGTGTGCCTTTCAACATCTTTGAGAGAGGGAAAGTGTTCTGTTAACCTATGTATGTTTCCAATCTATTTTTCTGACAAATTGTCCTCTGCATTCGCATCTGTAGCCTCCATAGAAAGATAATTTATTTTTCCTGTTTGAACAACTTGAACAGAACAGAATATCATCTCTATGGGAAATCTTTGGTGCTTCTTGAGGAACAGACAACAGAAACACATACTCATCATAAACAGAGTTGACCTGCCAGCACCATGAGAGACACAAAAAACACTGCCAGTCCTCAAGTGGCCCTTCAGGTTTTTGCTATACGTGGTCAGCTGTCAGCTTCTCAACAGTGCTCCAGTTAAGGAGCAGGACCAGCAGCAGGGTGAATTTGATGGCAAGCCCAGTGAAATGAAGGGTAAAAATTTCTATTATCTTTGGGCCCCATTACAAATGTGACGTTACTAAATCCTGAGGAAGCAAGTAGTTGTATGGAATATTTGAGCAACCTGGTGTAGTGGAAGGTGTCCCTGCCTGTGTCAGGGGGTTTGGAACTGGATGATCTTTAAGGTCCCTTCCAAACCAAACTTTTCTGATTCTATGATTTACAAATGGACCTATTAAGTAAACATAGTTAAATCTCTCCAAACATACATCTCTAGCTGTAATAAATAACCATCAATATAACCCTTTGAGAAAATTTCCTTTTCTAGCAGCTTTGAGGTTTTTTTATGCGTAGATTAGTGTGTAAAACTAAATAGAAGGCTAGGATAGGTAAGAGAGTTAAGAGAGGGCCAAGGGCCAACAAGGCTGTTTTGCTGATTTATTGAGGGAATCATAGAAGCTAACAACAGCCAGCAGGAAAATAGATGGACAAAACAATTCAGGAGTGAAAGCTACCTCAGATGTAACTGTTTTTCTTCAATGAGCAGGATGGGTTTAATACAACTTTTACAAACCAGAAGGCTAGAGTTTACAGCTGTAGTAAATGACACTTTGAAATAATATGTACTGGTGAGACAAACATGAGTTTGTCCAGTAACTCTGCTCTCACTGCTACGGCCTAAATTAAACCGTGTTATTGTTACAGGATGATTTAGCCTCCCTGATCTGGAGACCTGTAGCTGGTTTTCATTTAAAGAAGTTGCTAGGAGAAACACACAAGTGGAAGATTGCTTAAGAGAAGTGAACGGTGTCAGCCAAGTGTTTTTAGCAGAAAATAGTCAGTGTACACACTGTTTATGAGGTGGGGTTTGAACTTGGATAGAAAATCATAGCTATACACTCTGAAATAAAGAATGAAATAAAGTGTTGCATGGCTTAAACACCTGGCTTTTGGCTTGAAAATGGACCTTATCAGTAAAAACTTTTCAAAAGGGGTGCTAGTTGAAAGAGACGTAGGTAGGGAAAATACCTGATTAGACAGCACCCATTCTGTTTAGGAAAGAAACAGACTTTTTGAGGAGGTGGGGTCTTGTTTGGTGTTTTTTTGTTAGCAAACAGGAAAAAAAAATCAAAGATAATTCAGTGTAATTTCTCTGTCTCCAGATGGAATAAAACATACATTTGTGTAATCTTTTAAACTTAGGAGAAGGTAAAATAATTCATGTATTATTCATAATGGTAGCCAACCTAACGTATTGCAAACAAATCTTCAAGACTTTTCATTAGGTGATAATAAAAATACTTAGTAACACATCTCTAAAACAGTGTGAAATCCTATTTTATCCAGAATGAGAGACATTAAATAAGGCATAGAATACTGTTGTTATAACTGTGACAATCCCAAGACAAAGAACGAATTGTGAGCCTGAATTGTTCAACTTTTTCCAAATTTATCTGTTAATCCAATAAAAGAAAATTTCCTGTCTCACATTTATGTTTCATCATTACATTAAAAGTAACTACCCATAGAAAAAGTGTTGGGATTTTTCTGACATCAAAATATTATGAAAAATCCACTTTTAATCATGATATAAAACCAGAGATCATGTCTTCGCATCTACTTCTGTGTTATTGTTTCCTCTAATGATTAAAATCCCATACCTTACCTGTATTCCAGAAAATGCTGGAAATATCAGAAAATCCTACATATAGTCCCAAAATGCTTGTCGGGCAGAAGTGTGATGAAACAAACTTTAGGGACAATTCACATTTTGAAATCAGTGTAAAAGTGCTTTTGGCTTTGATGACATCAAGATTTCATGTTCTATATCTCCATTCAATTAATATATAAAAGTTTTGCTTTTTAAAAAAATAATTGGTGTAAAACTATAACTGGCATTTCATCGTTTTAACTTATTTGGATGCCAAGGTGTAAGTTGTTTTACTGCAATACATGAAGAGCTTTAATTGAATAATTGCAGTTCAAATTTTACAAAAAAGTTAGCTTACATAATTACCTTGCAAAGCTCCTTCAGAATGCAAGGATGAAAAGCTAGAATTGCTGATTTTAATTTAGAGTAAAAAATAATTCAAAATATAAACACTAAAATGCAAATAACTGCATTCAGGTTCTGAAGCAAAGGGAATTTTTTTGTAACTGCAGTGACCCTGTAAAAAAGCTTATGTAGAAAATGCAATAGCTTTCGTTTGCTTAGGGATTCAGGTGAACTTAAGTTCCAGTTTCATTGCTTAATCAAAACCTGCTTTTTATGAGGTGATTATTTTTTCAGCACAGGATAAAACCATTACCTAACACATCTACCATACATAAAGTACTAAGAAAAACTGCATTTCATTTAACTGATATGTTCATTTTATTCTAAATACTTGAGTAATGAATAGTTATGAATTTATGACCAGCCTCCTACCACAATAAAAAAGGATACTGCACATGATTAAACTATTAATTAATTTCCTTCCAGTTTAGTTGCGTACTCCTGCACCACACATGGATGCACAACAAATTAGACAGTGTTATAAATTAAAAACCTTCAGCTTTTTTTTCTTCGTTGTGTCTAAAATAAAACTATTCTGTTTAACAAAATTAAAAATATATAGTTCTGTTACTTCTCATGACATTTGAATTACTGGAGACATTCTGCTTTCCTCTTCTAATGAGGTGCATTAGTCAAGAGCTAAAGGACCTTTGACCCTAGGATCAAGTGCCTACCCTGCAGGGACTGAGCTCAGTATATGGGATTACGGGTTGACAGGAGGCAGCTGGAAGAAATACCTGAGAATTCACACTTAAAAGTAATCCCTGAAAATTGAATGTAGGTATGTGGAAATAACAATTATGTTCTCTAGTGAAGTTCTCTAGTGAAAAGCCTTATAAAAACTTAACTAGGGTTCTGGGACCCCATCAATGGCTGTAATATTGAATGAAACAATCAAGCATGTTTAACACTACACTCAACAGGGACTTAAGTTTTGTGAATGAGCTTAATGTCCAGTTGATTTTATTGCTGACTCTTTTCCTCTGCTAATGATGTCCTGTGTTGCATACTAGTATAATGCCACAGGATTTACCCATTATCTAATAGTGAAAAACCAAATGGTTTATTTGTAAAGGTTTTTCAGAAGAAAGTGGTGACAAATACTTATAACTCCTTGAGACACACGGATTGATGGATATGTAGATGTGGCAGAATAAGAACATGGCTCACATTTTCTGTACACAAGAGAGATCAATTGTTAAAAACAAAATGCTTGGTATTCTTTATATTTAATAATTCCAATTTAAAATATAAAAATTCTAGCTACTTTTTTAAAGTTTTTTCTGCCTTTTTACACTCATTCCTATTTTATGACTAGAAATATACCATTTAAAAACACTTAATATCATGCCCGACTAGATTTCAGCAAGTGTCTATTTTCTTATGGACTGATAAAGTGAAAATATCACAATAAAATATTTTTGGCTCAAACTAAGAGATATTAATGACAAAAAATCCTTGAAGAGTTTTATATTTCTCAAGAGTTTAATTAAAATGGGCATGTGATCTTTATTAAATTTTCAAGTAAAAAATTTTCTCTGGGGAAAGAAGCTCTTAAGATCTCTAGTATTTACATAAATTGAAATAAGAAGCTTCTGTCTGCATCTTGAAACTAATCCAATCTTCCATATCCTTTTTTTTTTTTTCATTTTTCAGTTCGGACATATCATGGCAGTGATATGTCATGGCACTGCCATGACATGGCATCTTTGTGTGTTTTCAATGAACTAATTTGAAGCTTTTGCCCCTGTTCTGTACCTGGAAATTCTCATACTGCTTCAGAATACATTAATTGCTAAAGCTATCAGGAAGTCAGAAGTGTAGCTAAGCCTCCCAAAAGACAGGAACATTTCCTTGTTGTCCCTCTGTTCCACCAGGAGGACAGAGGTAAGCAGGATACAGCTGACTTTCTCTTTCTGCTTTGACAGGCTGTCCTGCACTGAGATGGTTTTTCAGCACTACTGTGCAAGCTGCTGATGCTGTAGGACAAAGCAACAATAAATCCCACCTGAGCAACTACTACCTAAAAAGAACTGACTACAAAATGAACATAGTATACCAGTTCATTAAGTAGATTCCATGTCTACTTACATTAATGGCCCAGTTACATATAGGTTAACTCAAATTTGAATCAGACTCTTTAAAAAATAAAATTACATTGCTGATATCCAAAAGCCACCAAGGGTGCTGGGGAGGTCCTTCAGGCACTACACAGCCTTAATCTTACCTCCAGTTTTTAGGGGAAGAGATGGTGCAAAACCAATCTTGCTAAGTCAAGGCAACCAGAAGTTACAGGAGAAAATTTGTTTTCTTGCCAGCACATTTTGGTCTTCTGTGTTCAACTGCTTTATGGCTGATGTGAGCATGAGGTTATCTTGATGGTCTCACTGAGTGTTCAGACATGAACACCATGAATTAGTGCTGTTTCTCATGGAAGAATATATCATTTTTCAGATATTGTATATACTTTGGAGTTGCCATTTTAAAAATGCAACTGTTTTAAAAACACAATCAGGATTTTGCCACAAATGATAAATTACTATCCATAGCTAAGTGAACTTGTTCTGTGATAATCCTTTAAGATCAACAGCTGCCTGGCTGTCTGGCTTACATTGGCTAAAGAAAACTAAATACAAACATATATTGTCCATTATTATAATTGCAGGCAAAGGAAGCAAATCTGTCCTTCTTTCTGGAAAACAAAATAAATTTGTGGCAAGGAGCAGATTTATTTACAATCGCAGCAATCACAAGGATAGTAATAAAATAAATCTTGTAAACAGTGCAATTATTCTGTTTATTGTAAACTTGACATTGCATTTGGAATGAACTCCTGAGAGAGTTGCCTTCCCTTCCACAACTAGTGAGATGGATGTTTCTGCACATAAAATGAAAGCCTCTGCCTTTGTGTAGTGCATGTATGTTTGTGTGTGGGTGGGTGTACCTCAATTCCTGGTACAGAAACAAGTGGGTTAAAAAGCAATGAATTTAAACTAAGTAAACAAAATGTTCCACAGAAGAAACTCATCCAATAGCTACATTTAATCTGTAAAATGATACAATTTCAGGAAAATGTTTTACTAAAAATAAGCATCACAGATGTGGGATGTTTAGAGCATTGACTGTATGAGTATTGAGGCAACCCATTTTTGTTTAGTTGCACCTATATAAATACTAGATTGTGTAACAATAACCCAAGAAAGAGTGATAGAAAAAAGAAAAGCTTGATAATCATTACAAATTATCTTTATTGCCCTCTCAATCTGTGAGGCACAGTGGACCAATTATGCTCAAGAAACAATCAGAGTTCATAAATATGAACATACTGAAAAGAAAGTTAAACAGACGTTTCATCCATCCTTCAACATTCTCCTCTGAGATATTATATGTTTCTCCTTGGGTTTCCTGCAGCTTTGAAGGGGATTCTGATGATAATCAGTGGGAAGGGACTATAGCTGCTGGATCGTTTAATGGAAAAACTAACTCAGAATTATTATAGTTTTCTTTAGTCTAAAGCAGGCAGCAGCAACCAAGAAGAAGTCAGCATAAGCCAGTGATTGTCAGAAACCCACTTCAACCCAGAAGCAGAAGTGCATGGGCTTTTCTACAGCAATCCAATCTCTACCAAGGACCAAAACGAAAATTTTGGGAGAATTTCTAGATTATTATTTTGTGGTTTGATTATCCAAGTATCTCGGGCAATTAGAAATGTCTATTTAAAAATGTGTTTTCAACACTGGCACCAACCCAATGACAAGAACCATTAGACAAATTTTAAAAATATCAAAAGATTTTTTATTTTGTGTGATAGCTTTCAAAATTATGCTTCAAATATTTAGAAATACATACAAATATATTAATGAATTAAAGAATGGAATTGACATTTCTCCTTTCATTTCTTCTTTTGGTAAACAGATGTGTATATCTTAAAGTCAGATATCACCTCTGTTGATTAGCATGATCACAAAAAGACAGGTAATAGAAACTCATCTGACTGGTCCAAAAACTGTAACCTCTGTCTGAGTTAATAGGAGCTTTTAGGAGTGCATTCATGAATCCATCACATCCACAAGAATATTGTTCCAGTTGCTATTTGTCTTGTTAAAAACATTTTTTTTATTTCTAGCTAGTGAAATAGAATGTGTGAAATAGTGATGGCTGCAACTTGCAATTATGCTTGAGGCAATGAAATTTAATGGCTGTCAGTTAAAAAAACATGATATTTGAGATTGTGTTACTATCCTCAGCAGCTACATCTCTTTGCTTGTGTATTTCCAGTTGTAAGATTGAGCTCTTTGAGTGTAAAAGCTTTAGAACAAGAACATTCCTCTTCTATATGGGACCAAGAAGAGAAGAATCCTGATCCCAGCTTCACTGTTCCATGGAAATCCAAATAAAAAATACAAGGAATAATGAGAAAGAGACATTGAAATACCTGAGTAATATTGCAAAAATAAAGAGGGACACCAACTACTTTGTACTTTACCTTAGCATTCCACATGTGCTTGAAAATTAGGAGTTTCCTCTGTAAATATAAATGAATCAATTTTTCTTCAGTTTTTCATGATTTCTCCCCCCTTGGTTTGCCTTTTAGGACTGATGTAAGTGCAGCTGTGGTTTTTTAAGAGGTGTTTATGCCATTTCTTACACACAGCTCATCCATCACTCTCTGCTCAGATACAGCAAGAATTCAAAATGCAGCCTGACTGGCACAGCCTTTTGCCTTTCATGAAGTGGCTTGGCTGGACCTGGAGCATCAGTGTGTCACCAACAGCGCATTCCTGGGATGAATGTTGTGGTTTCTCCCATCTTCCAGAACATGTCAAAGATCAGAAATACTAATGTTTACTTATGCTTTAATGAAACCAGAGATTCGTGCTGGAATAACACCACTTCATACACACCACAGGTCATACAGGTGTCATCTTTGGTACAAAATATTTTTCTTTGCTCTAACTTACTGTTCCTAACTGTTCCAAAGGTAACAGCTTCTGCTAACATAAACTTTTTTTTCTTTAATATACAAGACCATCTCTCTGGTTAAATGCTAGATTCAGATATTTCATTAAAAATATGTATTATTTGTTGTTTCTATCTGCTGCTCAACAAGCCAAACAAGTCTGTTCAGATGTCTGTGACTGGTTTACTTTTATCAGCTCATGCTTTATGCTGTTCAGGAGCTACAGCTTTATTTATTTATATCTAAAATAGCAATTCATGAAAGTATCCCTTCACCTTTGTGAAGTTTTAAGTGTGTGTATATATGTGGTACCAAATACATGCTATCAGTGTGAGAAGACAGAGCTAAATTCTGTCCACTGAAATTACCAGATATTCAAATGAGCCTAGAAACATCCCACGATGAACACTATTTTTCAGGCCTGCATGCTTCATACCAAGAAAAAGGCAAAATTTTCCTGTATTTCCTCCTCTCTTTCTAACCTAAGTTTACATTAGTAGTGAGAAAGGAAAAAAAAATAAACAGTAACTAAAAAGTCTGATCAGTTAAAAATACAGAATTAAAAAATATAATTTTCAACATTCACTTGAGATAATTGCAATGATAGCATGATTTTTTTAAATACGAAAGAAAAACAAAAGAAAAAGAAAAATCAGTCTCATGTTACTTTACTATCTAATAACTAGTGGGAAGCTTAATGGGTGTACCAGACACAAGTCAAGGGAAGTGTAAGTTCCAGATTGTTTTTCTAGGGATGGAATTTCAAGTTTAGTTCAGTACTGGATGAGCTTTATTTCACCTCTGCTCACAAAGGTGACAATTTCATAAGCACTCCATTTAGAAGTTAGATTGTCAAAGCATCTTGATATTTTAAACTTACATACTGGGTCTCAGGTGCTCTCTCCAAAATAGGAAAATCGTGGATCACAGTCTTAAATAGAAGATTACAGGATTTTTTTTTTTTTTTTTTTAAATCAGAACTCAGAGCAAGTAAGTGTAAATTAGAGATGAACAAGTGTTACAAAATTATCTGGCCTCTGCCAAATGACTTGAGTCTGTTAAAGCTCAGACCAAGAAGTCTGGACTTCGAAATCTAACCCTAAGTGCTCCAGCGTAATTCCAGGATACTAATAAATGTGCTTGTTGTCACACAGGAAGTGTTTGAACAAAATCTTCTATCTAAATAAGACTAATTAGAAACAATGGCAATATTTACGATATATTCATGAAAATAAGTTAGAAAAAAAATCTAGAATGTGGCTTTATTATGTGTCATTTACCTTGTTGTGATCTTATCACAGAATAAGTATGGGGTAGTGTTTCCTGCATTCACACAGGCAAAGCTGATATCCTTTACACTGCTGGTATGAAACAGACATTACAAAGTAACCTTAATGGGTACCTGTAAAGAAAAAAAAAAGTAGAAAAAACCCTCCTTTTTTGAGTGATCTCTAAGTTTAAAGTAATCAACTAACTTTTCATGAAAGAAATATTTTGCACTGTGTGACCATGGTGCTTTTGTATCCAAGAGCTCAGAAAGCTGGATCTATCGTATCATGAACCTGTAGAGCTTGAGGAGAGAACTGTCTGAGACACAGGCCTAGCATGGCTCTTCGCCAGCTGTTATCTGTGAGCCCAAGCACTTCAAATAATGATAGTTATTTCACTTCTGAGCACAAAGTGTGTGGTCATACCTTGAGAAACCGTTTCAATAGAGTATCTTGCCAAGTGGTTTGTGCATCATCTAAGTTGAGCAGTGAAATGCAAACCATGTTCTGTTGGTCTCAAAGAAAAGTTAGTGAGCTCTGAAAAATGTTCTAACAAAAAAAAAAAGGAAAGATGTAACAGATATTTTATAATGTTCAAAGAGAAAACACCCATAAAATAAGAAGTTACTACAAAGCTGATTGGGTTATAAATCTGCAACTAATAACACGACAATTAATTTTGCGCCTTGACAACAAATCATCCTAAGTACAGGAGAAATGCAAAACCTATTGCATTTGGCCTGTGGAAAACAATTTAGGCATATAGAATAGCAGAAATGACACAGAACAAGAATAAATATATTAGGATTTGGGGGAGGTTTATCCTTGATTTCAGGATTTAATCTTCTCTGTTCTGTATATAACTTATAAACATATTTCCATTAAGGAACACTGAAAACTGCAAGGATATTCTATTCCCTGTTCTAGAATTTAAGGCTTTTAAAATTTGTTTCTAGGGTGCAATAGAAGAACAAATCTGTGGCCTACTTAATATCTATCACTAACCTATGTAATTACTTAGACAATATCTTCGTTAAAAAAAAGGTAATCATAAACCAGAATATGCCTACATTTTCATGAAGTATGTTTACAAATGTTAGGCTTGAATTGCTCTTGTCTCCAACTGCTTTATGTCACTTTCTACATAAAGTTCAGAATATTTCTAAATTTTGGAGAAGTGCTGAACTATATCCATATCTTGGCTACTCTAGGATTTAAAGTTTTACAGGAACATGTGTATTTGTCCTATCGTATGGAAATGGTTCAATATCATTATTTAAATATACATGCCTCTTGAATTTGTTACCCAGCAAAAACCTTCCTGTAGTCCTACCCAGGATTGCCAGCTTTCAGCCAATTTACCAGCAGGGGGGTTTTTGGTTGTTCGTTTTTTATATTGTCAAATATATATGTGTTTTTATATATACTTATATATAAATGTTATATATATAATGTCTGTATACCAATCCATGTTTTCTGCCAGCAGCTCTGTAACAAGTACTACTGTGTTTTCTGTTGCCTATATCTGGGAAACACAAATATGAAATTATAAAAAGATAATCACTAGATAATGAAGCACTGGATATCTTTCCTAGCACTGATAACCGGGCACATCACTTGCCATGGTTACAGGTCAGAGACACGGGAACAGCATTGTCTGGGACTCAGCTGGATGCATCAATGTGAGCTCTGAATGTACAGATCTCTCCAGCACTTCCCTTGATTCCAGGCAACTTTGTAGACAGCTAGTCTTGGAGTGAACCAGGTTGGGCAATTTTGATTTACTGTCTGCCAAAGATATGTTTCTTTATGTGGACTTGATCCTATGAGAATTTTTTTTTTTTCTTTTAAGTGTTGCTTTCACATTTTGGGGGGTGTTTCATGAGAAGGTATTTTACAAAGATGGATAGAATCAAAAGACTCTTGTTCTCTTCTCTCTTGTTCCCTTCTTTCCTTTATCCTTAACTTTCTTTATTGATAGTTTTTCTTCGGGCTTTTATTACACATTAACTAGATTTTTGATTTCAAATAAATATTTCTTTGAGAAAAAAAAAAGTAGGAAGATAAATCTTTGGGCAGTGATTTACCATCTAAGCCTGTACCATTTCCCTTACCTCTCTTCAGATAGATTGCTGATTTCACTCAATCAAATTAGAAAAGTTGCATTTGATTCCCTCTGTTCCAGCTGAGGTGTATTTAACACATAGACCTGAGAAAAAAATGTTGTTTCCAAGTTATTACTGCTGCTTCTGATCATCTGAGCACAGCTTGGGGCCTGCCTGCCTATGACATAAATTAAAATAGTCTGAAGATCTGCGTGGAGCTGACAGTAGTAACCTTAAATAACTTCCTCCACTGTTGTTGCAAAGGAGAGGCAGCCTCCTTGATCAGCGTTGTGTTGACTAGAGAGTCACCTTACTTCAAAGGCGAGGCACGGTAAGATTACAGAAAATCACTGGAGCAGCTGAAAGGAGGTGTATGAAAAGACATACTTGCAAATTTTCTTAAGCTATACCTTCTATAATTATTGTTACACATGTATGCTACTCAATATATGTATCTGAATCACAGTTTGAGGCAGAAAAACCTTTCTGGTTTGCTAGTAATGTCTAGATTTGTTGATCTGGATTCCTGGTTTATGATTTTCTCACAGCATATGTCTTCTACTATGTGACTGATACTCAACTATAACTAGGGTTTTTTTTTTGTGTAGGTACATTTATTTTCCTTGAAGCAGACAGAGATCCTCTTTCTCCCACCTTTCTTGATCAAACTGAGATGTCTGAGCACAGAAAGAAGGGGGAAAAAGTCATCAGAAGACCTAAAAGTATCTACAGTTTGGGCATAAGGCAACATTTCTTTCTGAGAACAATAAACTGTTGTTCCAGACCCAGTCCTGGAACCCTAGCCTCTTGTCTGTTGTATGTCTTCTATACTTGGCTCTACTAGCAGGTTTTTTAACCTTTGACTAGTTTCCCCTAGCTGGGAAACTGAAGATATATAAATAAAGATGGACTGGATAATCAAATGTATAATTACAGTGCATAATCTTAAGTATTCAGTCTACATATGAAAGGTTATATTTCACCTGTCCTTAGGCAAGGTGGTAGTTTTTGTAAGACCCCCACTTTTTCTGGGAGGCACTGACAAAACAAGTCTATGTTTTTGTTCGTGGGGACTCTGAAAGGTACGGAATCATAAAATTATTCTAGCAAAATAATAGTGTCATGTTCATTATTGCAAGAGTCAAAGCACAGGATCAAAGGCTCAGGAAAAAACAAAGTTTGACAAAAAAGAATCAGTTGGGAGTAAGGGTCACAGCCAAACAGGAACAAAAGAATAAAGAGCAGAAGAAAACATCTGCAAGCCTTGCTTGTGGGGAGGGAGAAGGAAGTAGGAAGAGGGAGGAACCTTTCCACATACTTGCCCTCAGAGGTTTGCATACATTTGTGTAGTCCAAATTGTTTGAACCTGATTTATAAAATAGTTAAAATAGTTGCATTTCAGAGATAATGAACATCACAGATGACCTCTCCAGAAGGGTTTCCTTCCCCTTTATGGATCGCAGGAAGAGAACTTGCTTGACACAGAAGAATATAAAGACCCTTAGGAGTTTTAAACACTTAACACCCATAACTTTTGTGGGATATGTTATATATGTGTAGAACTGTTAAAGTCTTCTTATTTCCTTTCTAGTTTCTCATCTAAATCTCTGTGTGTGGCTCCACAAAATAGAGAGGGCAGGACTAGAAAAGAAAGATCCAGAGAAGGCAGATTCTTGTGGGGTGAACACCACCAGACTTGCTCTGACTCCTAGCAGAGGTTTGGAGTAATAACCCCAGCCTGGGCAATGACTGAGCACTCAGACAGAGGCAGCACAGAATGCACCTTATTGCCTTACTGCCCGGAATCATCTTGGGGTGGGCTGCAGAAAGCCACTGCAAAATTAGGGACACTTTAATTGATACCAGTAGTCACTCCTGCCACCACCTTTCATTCTCATGACTTAAAGCCAGAAAGATACCTTCTGCCTAGTAAATCAGTGGAAAGGCTTCAATAAAACCATTGCTTTCATAAAACTAACTTCAGATAGGCAAGGCCAAATTTCCTAGGCTTTCTCTATAGCCAGTGATGCAAAAAATGTTGTTTAGGAGTTGTCTTTAATAAGACAACTTTAATAAGTTGTCTTTAAACTGTGTTTAGTGTAGGAAGAGACTATATTTTTCCCTTAATATGAGAGTTTCCTGTGCAGAAATAATCTTTGTATCAATATAGAATATTGCTGCTTCCTTATCTTGCCACACTAATTTCCTGCAGAGGAGGTTAGCAGCAGTAGATTAGTACATCTCTGTGGACTAATCCTCAAAGGAGTTAGAAGGTATTGCATAACTCACCTTTTACAATTTGCACTTGGTAATGCATCAGGAAAACATCCTTTACATATGTTCTCACACACAAGGAGTTAGGATACATGGAAAATGTTTAGCAGGTAGAAATAGGGCAGAAAATAACATCCATGAAAGGAAGAGTTCTTAGTACTCCCTCTTGCATGATTGATATGTTTTTACAATGCATTTTTTGCTACTTATAATGTTTACTTGGCTATATTTTTGTTCAACTGCTCATGAGATAATATTATACTTTTATTTATGACTAATGCGATATTTAAAGTAGTGCAGTTTACTCATCAAAGACCTGGTCCTGCAGTATTCTCACCTCTGTAAATATTTGGAGTAATTTAGTTTCTCACCTTTGCAATGTAAATACTCATAACTGCTTTCAATGGTTTCCAGTGTTTTGTAAACAAAAGTGAAAGAGTAAAACTGGGAGATGATCTTTCAAATATGTGACATTAAACACAGAATAAGAAAGACCTTACTTCAGACTCTGATGCAGATTTTGAAACCTGTTTTCTATCCAACACAACATAAGTGGGTGTTAGATGTGGTCATCAAAGTAATAATGGAAGAGTTAACTACCTTATGATATCAGTAAACTACCACCTAATTGGTGGGCATTTTTTTTCAAATGGGGACTGGTGAACTCCTTTAAGAAACAATGAAAAAATGTTTCAGAGTGGGAAAGACTGACAAGGGAAACAGATTTGTCATGGGCAGTGGCAGATTTTTAATCCCTTGATATCTTCAGTTTGATGACTGCACAACATGTCTAGGACCCAATTTTTTCGGACCCAGAAACAATTTGATTTTTGTAGTGTGTTACCTTGGCTATCTGAAGTTGGCTAAGGGACAAATTCCCACCCAGATGCTCAGTGACTTCCCATGCCAGCACAAAGTGAGGAGAAACCAGGATTAAAAAGCTTGGACATGAAGATGGGTAGATCACTTACCAATTACTGTGCTGGGCAAAACTGGCTCAGCCTGGGGAAGACTAATTTAAATTTAAAATTTTCCACTTAAAATAGATTAGGATAGTGAGAAGCAAAGGCAAACACTAAAACAACTTTCCTCCTCAGTCTCCCAGGCTCAGCTTTGCTCCTTCACTCCCAACTCCTCTACACACCCCAACAGTGACACAGGATGGGTGAGGAGATGAGGGTCAATATGTAATAATTCCTCTTTTCTGCTCCTTCCCTGTCACACCTCTACCCTTCTCCAGCACTGACTCTCAGCATGAATTTTAGTTCCTTCAGTAACTCTGCCCAGTTCACTGCACAGATTGCAATGGATAGCTGCTCTGGTGCCCAGAGAACCCCCACAACCATACCCTCTTCCTCCTCTTCCTCTGGTCTTGGTGTTCCCTCAGTTGTTCCTCAGTCTTTTGTTACCTCCTCCTCTCTCTTCCCAGGAATTTTTCTGTTTCCCAAGTGTTTTCTCAGAGGAACCACCAGTTTCATTGCTGGGCTCAGCTGTGCTGTGCAAAGGGTTTGGCACAAGGCAGGCTCTGCCCTCCTCCCACAGAGGCCTCCTCTGCAGCCCCCCACTGCCAGAAACTGCATGTCTACACACAGCACAGCTTTTAACACGAGAAGGAGGAAAAATCAAAATCCAATACCTGCTACTCAGGTTTGCGAATCAACAATATGACACTGAAATTTTGTCTTTGTTAATAATACACACCAAATGTTCTCATCAAAGCTAGTTCCAGCTACCAGAGAGTCACTGCTTCCACCCAGAACTTGCAACTACTTGCACCACTGATCTGAAGCCTCTTCAAAATCTGAAAAATAGAAACCATATTTTTATGGAAGACAAAGTCAAAAATAAAATTAGTCTCTGAAATTGAACACAAATCCCACTTTAAGGCTTGTAAATGTTTCAGAGTTATGTGGTTTTGTCTGAACAACAATTTACTGCAAATATCACCTATCTTGAAAAAGCCACATAGTTTCAATTTCTACATTTTAATAGCTTTCATAAAATTTTCTGCAGAGAATTTGACTTACCATTTAAAATATACATGGAGAAATTCAAACACAAACATTTTATGACAGTTAAAATATATGCCTGTATGTTTGAAATATATCAACAACATACTGTGTCATGTTATCTTTGAATAGTGTAATATGAAAATGCCGCCTGCATATCCTTAATCATGGTAACACTGTTTTATAAATATGGTAATAAGTATTAAATCCTGTGTAATGCACATATGGAAAACACAGGCTTTTTGAGACATGCAGGGTTATTTCTGCTTTGCAAATCATCTCACACAGGTAGAATTATCAGTAAACTCTGCTTTTCATGACAGCAGGCTCAGCTTCATCTTCTAATTGAAAACTTATACTAATTTTTACCCAAAAACAAAAAGCTGTCAGGTATTTTAGGGACACATGTCCTTCTATTACCTTCTGCTGAAGCTTAAGAAATCACCATGCAAGGGTAAAAGGAAAGCAAAAATGGGTGAGAATTATTTTTATCATCTAGTAAGCAGACTCTCATCTTAAGAAGTCCCCAACCTGTTCCAGCAGTATTTGCCAGATTCTTCAAGCATTCATTGGAACAAAAATCGGAGTCTTGTAATACTTCATGTAGAGGAATTCCCTTTGATGGACTTGAGATAAATGATAACTCCTAATGAGGTTTTCAGTATTAAAGAAAGGTTCCTCTGCTTCAGTTTAAGTCCTGTGCCAGGTAGAAAGCCACTTCTTACTTCCTATGATCCAAGCAAAGTTGAACTCATTGGGCAAGTTCTCAAGGAAGAAGGAAGAAAAATAGGTCAAGTATAGAAAGGATGGTTTCTAATTCCACAGTGGAAAACCTTATTTGTATTATTTATTTTGAAAGGTGAGAGGACAATACAGATTAGGTATCTCTGGATACATAAGTCGATATAAATGTGATAACTGGGAACTTTACTTAAAATTCAAAGAAAAGGTAAAATTATACATCATGATTACTAAAGCTAACAGAATATCTGTTGTGTTTTGTGACATGCAAAAGCAATCTGTACTATATGAATAACATATTTAAAAATATAAAAACTTAGCCATCTGACATCTTGTATTTCATATAGTTCTTCCCTTTCCACCATATTTAGCATATAATCTCTTTTTTAATGTGTTTTCCAGTCAAAGCTGCATCCAAAGGATCTCCTCAGGACATACTTCTGCAATGATGAAGGATACAAGTCTTCCTTCCCCATGGCCCCTGAACTTTGCAGAAGGGCAGTTGATAGATAAATAACTAACCAGATCCAGAGAGATGTCAGTAGCTTCTCCTCCAGGATTCACAGGTAAGAATATATAACCTGTAGTTAATTTGCTTCTACCATGATTTTCCCTCTACCAATATATTTGCAACCAGAGTTTGGTACTAGTAAAAGACAGATGCTGACAGCACTTCTGTGGTGAACACTGAATGGAAGAAGTCTTTGAGCATGAATCCGATAAGAGACAGCATCAGCAACAACAAAAAATGCACACACTTCACTGGAAAAATATGTTTCCCAATACATGAAAACTGTATTAAGGCTGCAAGCAGAAGAAGGTGTAGACCAATGAAAAGAAGGTTGCAGCTGAGAAAATTGAATCAACATAGTGTTAAAGAAGATTAGTTTATAACAGGTAGGTAGTTGAATGGACGGAGGATATCAAATGGGAAATAATAAAAGTTTTCTTCAGAATGAGAACTAAAAGTGAGGAAACTGAGAGGAAGTCACAAATCTATTGACCTAAAAAAATTATTATACATAGTTGTTTTTGCCAATCACTCTGCCTACCTAAAATTATGAACAGTTTCTGCTTTGAGATGTCACAAGCTGAACATTCAGGAAAATAAATGGCATTAGATCACTTTTTTACAAATCCACAACATCCTACAAAACCAAGGAAGACAATTTAAGGAACTCATTTTTGGGTTAGACAAATCATAGCATGGGAGGGCTCTAATACTATATCAGGGCTATGTAAAAGGAGCATTTAAGTTGCCATGCAACACCTTTGCTAACATTGATGAAACAGAGACAGTAGTTGACAGCCAGCTTGCATATTAACGAAAGGAAAGCAGAGATCTATAAAGCCCTGAAGAGTTAAAGCAAGCTTGATTTTGCTTTGACATACTGGAGGAATGCAACAGAACTATTTTATATAAAAACAAAGAGCTCTAAAGTCAAACTGGAAAGTAGCAGCAACACTTTAAATATGCACATTGGATGCCAAAAAGGAATGGAGGTGGAGAAGTTAAAATAAATAAAATGTCTTCTGTAGCAAGATATTGCAGTTTATAGAATTCTTGCCTCTGACAACTTCCCAAGGACCCCCATCTGAATACTGACACACAGAATACATGGAAAATAGCCCTTATTATCCTGGGCTGTGGTTTCCAGCAGAATCAATAAAGCTGAAGGACAATAGAAATGTAATTATCCCATTAGTCCACAGGACCAAATTCAACAGCCAAACATCCTCTCTGTAAACACCCTAATGAATTTTCAGGCAGATCAGAACTGTGAGGGTTGATTTAAGGATGAATTTTTGTTTTTGGAGAAATTTTGAGACCTTTCACTAAGTGTCACCCATCTTGGATGCTTACTGTCTGGTGCTGAAGTGGAGAGAGGGACAGATTTGTTTTTGTTTCATTTAAAGCAGATCATAAACCATGTTTTCTTCTTTTAAAAAGAGATAAATTTCTTCCCAGGGCAATAAAAATTCTCTGTGAACTTTGATCTTCCTCTTAGAGAGTGTAAACAGATGCATGCTTATAAAAATGTGAGTTAAGATAAAGAGTGATACAGTAGTAGTCTGTCACTGGTTCTTCTTTCTTTTTTTCTGTAAATTGTATATTTTCACTTTAAGTATGCTGGGTACAGGACCCAAGGTCCTTTTTTTGTACTTCTGTAAATCAGAGTGGAGAAATTATTATAAAACCAGGGAACTAACACCAGAACTGGGTGCCTCATCTCCATCTTTGACTCAGAAACACCTCACATACACACACACACACAGAGGTGTGTAAATAATGAATAATTGCTATAAGAAGCAAGCAAAGCCTTTCCTCTTTTCTCAGCCTAATAGTAGAAGACCTTGAGAACTTGAACTATAGAAGAATAAGGCATAAATCTAGGCAGCTATGAATATATGCAATAAAGTGCCTTTTAAGGATTGGGAAATTCTTTTCATTGTTCTGACCTTAAGAGGGTCAGAATTGTTATCTCCTGGCAATGAAGCATAGACTGGCAATGGAACAACACTGTGGTCTCGGGTTTTGAACAATAAAGAGCTTCTATGATGAAGCAGACAAGACTTGGACAGCATAGATTTCTCCTGAACTAAAATATGTATCAAGCTCTTGGCTATTCAGATAAAGCTCATTAATGATGGACACTCCTGGAGGCTTTGGAAAATTTCGTGGCTTTAAGGATTCCACCTATAGTCTATTAAATTTCGAATATAAGAAAATCTTCTCACTGTCATCAACTCTAACTATGATTCTAAGGCAATATCAACAAAAAGTAAAGTAACACATTAACACGTATACAGGCTTATTACTGTAGTCTTCGAGGAAGTAGCTACATCTGCAACTGCATCTCTGTTTGGATACATGCCACAGGAAAAGTGACTCAAAGAAAACTGAATATTCTGTTCAGACCGCTTCTGCAAATGTTCCGTGATTCTCTTTTTGTAGACATAGAAGAGATAATAACACTATCAGCTCTGCTGGCATGACTAAGATTGATATAGATGGGCAGGTATGCCCTAGAAGTCATAGTAAAAAATTTTTTTTATTAATTGTATGTGTAGTTTACATATCTAGTGAGACTTTTCTCTACTTTACCATGCAACCATCCCCCTGGACTGCCACACAGTATTCTCTTTCCATACAGCAGGGTTATCTTTGAGCCAAATGTCCTCATTTTTTCTTTCTTTCTTATGATTGTTGGACAGAACAGAAAGATTTGAGCCATTGTGCTTTTGTTACCACTAAAACACTGCTCTCACTTAAAAAGCATATATGGCATAGACTTGGGAGGAGGAGAGAAAAAATTCCTACCTGCAGTTTAAATATCCTATTAAAGGGAGAAAAGTTATTGATATTAGAAGGAGTATCATCTGATCTAAATAAATTTGTAGCAGACTGTTGACTCTTTATATTCCTTTTCTGATGCTGGAAATAAAATAGACCCATGCTGAATTGTTTTTGTTATTCTGCTAGTGCTCTGATAAGTAGACGCCTTTCAGTTTCGTATTGAACAGTATCATCCATATGGGTTCTGCTTACATGAACAACAGTATAACAAAGGCAAATTGAAGTATAAATATGTTCTTTGATACATATCTAAACTTGAAATGAAGATTTAATTTGGTTATTAATCAGCAACTTTTGCCAAGAATGAGAAAGCAAGGTGGGTGGACATATTTCTACGCAGCCTCTAGGGAGGGAAGTAACCCTATGCTATCCCAGTGTTTCTAGGTACATCTGTGATATCTCTCAGCACTCTATATTTCAGGAAGTCAGCCTGTTTGTGAAGTTATTGTAAGGTAGCAGCGGGCATAAGTAAAACACTGCTAATATAGTACTTGGCCAAAAGTAGCCTCCCCTGTAGGAGTTTGTTTATAAATTGCTTTGGTCCACTTGACAAGGTCAAATCCATTCTCTTAATGATGAATCTCATCTGTTCTGGTGCAGAAAGAAATGTTTTCTTTCACTTCTACGTGTGGTAAGAGCTCATTCATCTCTGTATGTTCTAAAGGGAAATCTAGCTACATCAGAGAGAGAAGGAGTATTCAGAGGGCAACTGATGGCCAGGAAGATATATTGAATTCACTTTCCTGGGACAGACATTCAAATGGTAACAAGTGATAGAAAACAGCTCTATATTTCAGCATGATGTGTGTTCTCTCTCTTATGATTAAACCCCCTGTGGGCCATCTGCATTTAATGGGTTAGAACTACTTTGTAGCTGCAGTTTTTTCCTTCCATGGCTCTTATTTATTTGAGATGAGACCAAACTGCACTCTAAAAGTGCAGCATGTAGGAAACACTGCCAAAAGAATGAGAACAAAAAGGCAAATTTATGGGCCAGTGTTGTTTTAAGCATTTAACAGTATAAATAGAAAGTGTAGATAAATGTGGACATGTAAGCGACTCTGTTTATTTCAGTCACATTATTTGCCTCAATTCCAGAAGAGAATTAGTCCAATTAGTTTATACAAGGGTTAATGCCTCCACAGTAGTGATTTAGCATATGCATAGAACTGTTTTCACACTAAAACTAACAGTCCTCTTAGAACATGTCTGCCTAAAAACAGAAAAGCATTGCTCAGTCTATCCTTGTCTCTCTACTTCTGTAAAAAGATTAGACACAAATATGAAAATCATTGTAGTACATCAGATGCAAACTACTGATTTAATAAATTTTTTAAATAGCTGAATGGACTACCTCAATAAAAAAACATTCATATAAACTAAGTAATGTTGTTCCAGGACAATTCAATTTAGCATAGTGAATCTATTATGTGTTTAGTAGGGATCATATCCCACTCCCAAGTGAGATCACTGGCAAGATTCCTGTTAACTTCAATTAGGATTTGATCATAAAGAGATTTTTGAGTAAAGAAAATTTCATCCCTCCTTGCCAACACTGAGATTTCTGGATCTAAATATTCAATAAACTCCCAGCCAATGACTGTATTTTCCTTTTTTTTTATTGTATATACTACTTAAGCATTTGCTAAATGATACTCACTGACTCTGATCTCTATCCCAGAACTTTTTCTAAAAGACCCCCAAAATTATTAAGTATTTTATTTATCCTATGTGTTTAAGTAATATCTGACAGGTTTTTCCATACATAAATATGTATTTCATTATATACTAAAATGTTTATAACAAGTAATGAGGAAAATCATTCTTAGTACACTAGAAGCAGAGTAGTTCCCCTAATATCACTTTGAAAGAAAAACACAATTAACATGTTTTATATTGTTTTTTTCCATTAAAGATCTCAGCTGGTTTCCATTTTTAATGATTAAACCAAAATCATTTCAGTAAACACACCTGAGTAAATAGAGTCTTACAAAGATTCAGATACTTCTGTCTGTCTTTGAGCATGCTGTTTGACAAAGCTTCATTTTAACGATGCCCTTTTCTTCTCAGATGGACAAAAGTAGTATGAAAGTGTTAACTAGGACTTTATCCCACCTACAAACAGTTTGTTAATTATAATCAGACTGTATTCAACCAAAACCAAGCAAATTGAGGTTTTGGGTTTTAATCAAAGAAACGCTTTACACAACTTATTCATCCCTCCCATATCAATAAATTGCTCATTCAGAGAGCAGTAATGGTATCAAAACTGAAACCTTTTGCAGCTGCTGGATTATAGCAGAAGACTTTGACTCACTCTAATGATAGTGAGACTAATAACTGCGTTTAGTACACATAGATGGATACTCTCACAGGAGTACAAGGCAGGGAGGATCAAGGCTATTTCAGTTATTTTTCATAATTAAAGAATGCAGAGCTCAGCTTCTGAGAGATGAAGCAGCCAGCCATTAGATTATGGAGGGTTGATATAGGTAGAACTAGAGCACAGAAAAGCACTCCTGTAACAGCATCTTGTAAACCATCAAGTTCCACTCTATAAGCCAGTCAGAAATTACAATTTTTGACCTGATCCTATAACCTACACTTTTTGAAATTATGTTTTTCATGCTAACATCAATTACTTTAACCAGTATTATTTCCTATACACTGAAGTATTTATTAGTCTAGTTCCTATGGGAATAATCACTATTATGAAGTTGAGCAGCATGAGTTAAGCTGAAGCTGAGCTGTTGAGTGTGAGGCCTAGAAAAGTATAAGGGTTCACAAACTTTACTCTTTGTGTTCTTTGTGATGATAGTGAATTTTGAAGATTCACCTACTTGGTTTTGGCTTTTTTCCCTTATATTATATATTTTGTGTGGACTGTTTGAAAAGATTTGATGAGGAATTATGTAATTTTTATGCTGTTATTTAAATAGAGTAAAAATAACTGGCAGGAACAGGATAATATCTCAAATATATTTATATTTTATGTGGTAGAGTTGGTATATATTCCTTCATTTGCATGCCACAGCCATATTAGTTTTAATGAACCTGTGGTGCAAAGGAGAATGGCTGTGCTTCAGGAATTTAGTGAACTCACTGTTCAGTCAGTGTGATTTTGCTTTAATGTTCTGTCCTCCTGTTGCCTCAAAAATGCAGAGGCAAAAAAGTCTTGAAATTCATGATTATAGATGTTTCTCCACAAAACTACTCTTAATTTCCCAGTATGTATTTATTGCCAATGACAGTCAAACACCTACCAACCCCACCTCTTCAAGACTTACTCTGGATTCTTTATATCCCTCCTTAAACCCATACTGGAAAGGTGACAACAGAATAAATCTTACACTGCCAGGTCCTGGAGACATTCAGGACAAGTTGTTTAGGCATAGAGGGAAGGGAGTGTTGCGTTGGGTTTAGGTTTCCCCCTTACTCCAGCACTGTACTCTGACTCTCCTCCCGGAAGATTATTCTGTCCCCAGCTGTCATACTCCCATATTCACTGCACACTCCTTCATCATTCTAATGCCAGCCAGATCTAAAAAGATCACTGCACATGAATAAGAAGTATGCACTCTGGGAATGAGCTGTGTGGGCCACTTGTTATTTAGGTATGAAAGTGCTGGGGGAATGCACTGGTTTTTGGCTGGGGTAGAGTTAACTTTCTTCACAGTGGCTGCTATGAGGCTGTGCTTTGGATTTGTGCTGAACAGAGTTGATAATACAGAGATGTTTTTGTTATTGCTGAGCAGAGCCTACACAGAGTCAAGGCCTTTCAGGCTTTTCATACTGCTACATTGGCATGGAATTTGTGGGTGCCTGGGAAGCTGGGAGGAGACACAGCCAGGGTAGGTGACCCCAGCTGAGCAAAGGGATATACCGTGCAATTTGGCATCATGCTCAATATGTAAAACTGGGGGGGAAAGGAGGGACATTTGGAGTGATGGCCTTTGCCTTCCCAAGTCACTGTTACCTGTGATGGGGCCCTGCTCTCCTGGGAATGGCTGAACACCTGCCTGCCCATGGGAAGCAGTGAATCAATTCCTTGTTTTCCCCTGCTTGTGTGCGTGGCTTTTGCTTTCCCTATTAAACTGCCTTTATCTCAATCCATGAGTTTTCCAGCTTTCACCCTTCCGATTCTCTCCCCAGTCTCTCGGGTGTGGGAGTGAGCGAGCAGCTGTGATGGGCTTGGCTGCTGGCAGGGCTTAAACCACTACAGGGAAGAAATACTTGCTACAGAAAACTTACCCTGAAAATACTTTGAAACTAAGAAATATAAATGGTTTTAATGGGTTCTAACTCTGATCAGCCTGATTTAACTGTGATTTTGAAATAGCACTGATATTTAAAAATTTATCAATAGAACAGTCTTTGTCATCTTGAAAAAACTCTGCAATATTTCATTGTTTGCAAACAAGATAATTTACTTCTATCATGCTAAACTATCTCCTTATTAAATGCACAAGATAGGTTATATTTGTTAAATTTTATACTTCAGGGCCTTACCATAAAGTTCACAGTCAAAATAAAATGCCTTTAACATATTGAACTGTATTTTTTCAACACTTCACTCTACAAAATGTTATGACTGTAAAGAAGTGAAGTGAGAAATACAGTTCATTTCAACTTATTCTCAGCAACAAAAGATGCTTTCATTGATATGTTCTTATGGTATGTAATACTGTTAAACTCTAGGTTGAAATAATTTTTGTCAAACTTTTCTTACCATCTTGGTTGCAAAAAGACTGCTAAATGCAGTGTTGTCCATCACTTAAGACTCTGTAAAAATCATAATAAATAAATTTACATTTTATAAATTTACATTTGTTCAAAATTTTTCTAAAATACAGGCTTAAGATTTTCAAAATGTTGATGAATCAATCATAGGAGAAAAAACAGTACATCAATAATTAGAGCAATATTTCACTTTCTCTTTTAACAGGATAGGGACTCTTTGCCCAGAAGTTCTATAAATTTACTTCTCAGCAGAGCATGATGATCACATATCTCAAACATTAGTTAACATACTTGTCAGGAAGACTATGTAAATCACCTCCTTTTGTTTTTAGTGCATTTTCCACATGTTCAAGAAGCAATGAATAGATTAGCTACTCATGAGAAGAAATCATTAAGTGATAAAATCAAAGCACTAGAACAAAAGTCCTGTCAAACATGGGAGTACAATCCAGTAAAAAATAAAATAATTTACCTTTGATAGAAACATGCCTAAATTATTTACATATATTGAAATGTCTCTTTTCTAGAATTTTCTTAGAAAAAGAGAACACTACAAATAGCCCTGTTGGGTCTCTGCTCTATTTGTGGAATAAGGAGCTACTCATCTTAGTTAAAAAATCTGAGTCTGGCCTAAAGCCAGCATGGGCCTGATTCTGCCATCCTTACCAGAGCTGAATAGTACCTTAAGCTGGGCCTGATTATGAACCGATTACTCATGTTGTGCTGAGAGGCTTTTTTTTGCATGAATGGGGCCATTGTGAATAAACAGTTACAAGTGATTCACAATTTGGCCTATGTGAGTAGCCTCACTCTCATCAATGCAGCTACTCACAGAGTAAAGCACTACTAAATAAAACTGGCAGAATGTGACCCTCTTGTAGTACTTGACATCTAACACGAAGATACTTTTTCATTAGCTAAATGAAACGCTGCAACCAACAGGCTATCATTCATTCTTCGAGACGAGGCTGATGCAAGAGCATGACAAGCTTAATGCAGGCCTGCAACTTATCACACCTCAGGTTTAATGAAGGGTTGAATACCTATTTATTTAATGTATAAAGTTATACTAGCAACACATAACAAAAAATTTCTATTGCTAGATTTGAAGATGAAGAATTAATTAGAATTGCATCCCTTTCACTTAAGTAAAATCAGCAAGAAGATGACATGGTCTTTTATTTTCCCCTTTGATTTTCGAAGCTTCAAGCATCTAAAATCGTTGTAATATTTTGAAAATGGATATTTCTTCACCCCAAGTAATCTGCAATTGCAATAAATTCCTAGGAATTGTTACATTTTACTCCTGACATAAAAAAAACTTGTACAAATTATTTTGGAGGGGGATTTCAGAAGAAAACAATAGGAAATTCTGCTATGAAAATAAATAAGTAAATTGAAAGAGGCAACAACAAAAATGGATTGGAAATTGCCAACTAAGCTTTTCCTTCTTTGTCCACTAATGATGCCCTAAAAAAATTCTGGAAACACTTGGCATGTTCTAAATACTATATCTTAAAAACTGATTATGTGAAAAATATATGATTCTGTGGAAAATAAAATATAAAACAAAACAAAACAAAAAAAAAAAAGAAAAAATAATTTTTGAACTGCAAACAGTTTGCTAAAAAATCCCTTCCATTTCCACCCTTTCATCCTTCTGCACGCGGCAAAAGTGTCTATACAAAACTAATGTCTCTACCTGTACCAATAAAATTATCTTTATTTTTGCTTTAAATGATAAGTCTAGTTTTACTGCTGTCTAAACATACCATAAAAAATGGAAAAGATAACTTCTAGCCAGAACACTCTTTTCCAGCTCCTCAGGCTAAAGTTGAAGCTAATTTTTAGAAGCAGAATCGAATCAGGAAACCACAAATTGGAGTATATGTGTGTGTTAAAATTTGAGTTTATTACTAGCGGAAAATAGGACAACCTTCCTTTCAGCTGTGTAAGAATCTGCTGTAAAAACCCCATTTTTAGTTGATCCTGATGGTTCAAAGTTAAGTTTGTTTATTCCCTTGAAAAGCTACAGAATGAGTCCATGTCCTATTTTTGTTTCAAGTTTAGCCCCCCTGAGTGGGAGCAGAGAAAATCTGGGGATTCCTGTGAGTTTGTTTTTGTGAGTACTGCTAGTTCTGCAATTGCTGTGATGAAATCTGCTTCCCGGATCTTCCCTTCTTCCCCCATCTGCCCTCTGTTCCTAACTAATGGCCAGAGAGAAAAGCAAGAACGAGCAGGGGGTGACCCGAGAGTTGTATCCTGTTCTAATCACAGCCATGCAAGTCCTTCTTTATTTCAATTAATTTACTTTGCCTTTATGAACCTGAGACACTGACTGTTGCTTTCAAAGAGGCTGACATTTCACTCATCTGAAGGAGCTTGGAATGTGACAGGGGAAAGGGAGGAGAAGTAAATCAAAGCAGATAGCAATTCTCCAGATGTAAAGTATTTTTCTTCTCCTCTATTTTTTTTTTCCACCAGAAATGTCAGAAAGTCTGCTGACATTTTAATTCCTTTGTGATAGGCTGGGAGCTGAGAGCCAAATTCTGCTGCCATTGCACTCAAAAAGATTTTTCCTATACACTTTAAAGGTAGCAAACTAGTCTTACACTCTGGAAAGGATATAAGCAAACTATCAACAAAATGTAACTAAAACTAAATGAACTGTACTCTAATACTGTCTTAAGATCAGTTACTAACTGAAACTGGCAAGCCTTGTTGGACTTTCTTTGTTTCAATTTGAACATAGAGTAGCAAAACCCAGTAAGATGGACTGTACTGGAAGTAAGACCTCACTGTTGTGGTTTTTGGGTTTTTTTCCCTAATCTGTATTCTGTTAAAAGTGTAGGAGTACTCTTCCATGCTTTTAGTCACATAAGCTTCATTACACCCTATCTGTAACCTTTAAGACTTAATTTAAACATACTAATTGAAACATAATCTGTGCATATCTTTGAAAACTCTATTAAACACTTTGATCCTACTTTCAGCGTTATATTTGACCAAAAAAAAAAATCTCATTATATTTAATAGCAATACACTCAGGTCCATAATATAAAGTAGTACCTTCTATTCTTATTACATTACTTGTTCATTGGTGTAAATTCAACAAGCTCAACATGCATTTAGCAAAACAGCAGAGCAGGTTTAAAGCAGCAGCACAGTGCTGAGAGAACTCAGTCCACAAATTCTACCTACAACATGAATGGCCATATATTTCCTTCTTTGATTGGTGTGCTTAGAGATGGGTTTAGTATAATAAATTTATTATCATTTACAGAGTTGTTCCCTTATGAAATATTCATTTGTAAAGCAAGAATTTTTATACAGGACTGGTAAAAACCATGAAGTAGACACATTTGCTTAGTAGTTTTATTTTTTTTTCTTTTTTGCAGGTTCTATAACCATATTTCATCAACTGGTACAACAAAACATATATAAAAATCAAAACAAAGAGAGCTTGTTGAGCTTGATGTATGATAAATCTATTTGGTTTTTTCTTGGTTTATTGTTAAATATTATATTGCATTTCTTTAAGCAGACATCGTGTATATTGTGATTTCTAGCATTCCACACACAGCAGCTTATTGTTGTTCCCTTTAAATATGGGAAATAAAAATGGTTTTAGTCAGCTACTAAAAAAAAAAAGAAACTGAGAGAGGGTGCTGCTATATTACATGGCCCAAGAAATATTGGCAGCATGCTCTTTGGCTTTCATCCGTAGAACTGCAATGCTGGAGGACCTCCTTTCAAACTCCGGCTTGGTTTCAAAAGCATGTCCATTGGTTGCCCCAGAAAGCAACGAGTCAGTGAAAAAATTATTGAGGGGCATGTGACTGAACTGATTCTGGTGGTTTGAGAAGCCCGTGTAGCCCGAATCTGTCCGGGGTGAGTGGGAGTAAGGTGTCATACAGGAGGACGTGTCTCGAGGCAGCATGCAGGAGGTCACCACAGAGCCGCTAGCCGCGTTCCCTGCCCACAGATTGTTCTGAATCTGGAACACAGAAAATGAACACAATCAAACTTAGATAGTTCATCTTTTGTTTTCCACAACGGTTGGTTTGCTTTACTTCACACATAGTTGTCCTCTGAAACAAGCAACAAGTATTTAAAAGATTCTCTGCAATCATGACAGAAAATAGTATGAAGAGATCATGAGCCAAAATACGAGATTGTTCACTTAAGAGCAAGAGCTGATGATTCGTGTTCCTTACTTTGTCATCCATTTGCTCTGTGGCTCCATATATGATGTCTACTCTGGAACATCAGGATGCCATCAGCCCAGCCATTCAATAAAATTAATGGAAACACAACTGACATCAGAGAAAAGGTGTCAAAAGAGTGTACAAGATCATAGGTATTTTCACCATAAATGCTTCTCCTCATTAGAATTCCTACTGTAATGGTATGAAAGACTAGAAAAGGGTGAACAAAACAAACCAATTCAGATTTCTCAAGCGGCAAAGCCCAACAAGTATTTGAAAAATTTAATAATGAGAAGCCTTGCATAATTACTTTTAAACAAATGAAACCATAAAACACAGGAATTACTGATAATACATTCAAGACTTTTCCTTAAATTTGTTTCAAATATAGATTTGAGATAAAATTTATTTTCATGACATTTTTATGTGAAATTATACTTTGAGGGCATTTCTGTTTCAGCGTCCAGCCTTAACAGGCTGCACTGTGCATCCCTGGAAAATGTTGCACAACAGACTAGGACACAAGCTTTGTGGTTACTAGCGATGTCTGGAGTAACCATGTATTCAAGCTTTGATGTATAATCCCTTCTACACTTGGCAGTCACTTAAAGTTTCATTCTGAGTCCCAGGCCTTCTACCATCTATGTATAGATGTTGTTTATGGATAGGTATTTTTCACTTGTTTTTTACTAGATGAACAGACAGGAAGATTTTCAAGACCTAACATAAGTCAGCTCTTGTTATTATCTCAGACTGCATGGTCTTTCATTCCTGCTCTATTCACTTTGATTTGATCAAACTTCACACTCAGCAGTTGCCCTTCTGTTTTTTCAAACTCTCTACTCTCTGTCTATTAGTGGAACATGTATATGATAGAATTTCTGACATACTCAAACTTCCTCAGTCATTCCTCATTTGTGTACACCATTATAGAATATCCAGCTTTGTACGCCTTCTCCACTTTTACCTATATATCTTTCCTGAATGCTGATTTTTTTTTTTTTAACGTACAAATGACATCAGGGAAGACATTTTTAGCCCCCATTCACAGTATAGATCTTGTCAGTCAGTAACTATATCCTCTCCTATTTGTTTTCCTTTGCTAAATTTGTCTTCATTCTAAAAATCTGTTGTCTGTTCAGTGTATCCTTGCCCTGATGCATTGCGATTGAGCCCAGGTGTCTTTGTTCTCTGTGATATGTTGGACTAACTCAATTACTCCTTGGTTAGCACTGAAAAGTGAATTCCCACTTCAAACTTAATTTTACATTCACATTCCAAGTCCATAGACAAAGGAATTTTGACTTAAGATATAAAGGTTATCTCTCTAGCTGAGTGATTTTCTTCTGTCAAAGTGGAGGTCAGGGGAAGTAATGAATTATATATTATACAGACACACACAAAAGCACACACAGAAGGAAAACATGTTTCTAATGCTGATGAGTTGTGTTTTCTCATGTTTTCCTATCACTTTGCAACAGCAAATACTCACCAAACCGCCAACAAGCTAAAGCGATAAATTATGGTTCGCTGAACTCATCTAGCTGAAATCTGGTGCAGATAGGAAGGATGTAATAGTCTTATTTTAAAAGTTAATATTTTAAACAGTTGTATTAGAGAGGTCATCAGGAGCTGACAAACTAATCTGGGCTCCTTGGGAATAACAGCAGCAAAAATAGATCCAGTAAATGCTCCATTTTGGTTTCCTATAAAAGCCTGGGGAAAAGTCATGGTAGTAACACATCTCCCCAAACTCTGGGTCTGCTCAGCTTGTTTACACAAACAGGTACATGTGTGCAGTTCCACACACAGTTCCACACACACTCATGGACACAGCTTGCCTTTCCACACACACATTTTTCCTCCTTCTTGTGGGCCTCCTGAGGAAATCTAAGAAAAGTTTCAGAACTTTCCAGTTCCCTCCTCCCATAAACAGTTTTTAGAAGACTCAAACATCATCCCATGGGAGACTCTCCACATTTTGACATGATCCCCAGCTGCCTTTTGATTCCTTAATTAACCTACCTGAGCCAGTTTTGACTTATAATCAGACAAATTTCCCCAGGGAGAAATTAGTTAATCTGTGCAGTGTCTAATACAGGAGCTATTTCTGAAGGGATTTATAATCTCCAAAGCTAATTCACATGTGACAAAGTCTTATTTACCTGAATTACTGACATTTCTTTCTAAGAAATGCTATGCCAAATGCTTCAGTCACCCTGGCTGTACAGATATAATTATGGCAGGAATTTTTAAAAAAACTCTGTTTAAATACGCACATACACAAGTTTGCCTTTAAAATAGTTATGATGGGAAAAGATTCAGAGGCTCAGTTTTGTAAGAAAAACTCAGACAGTGCCCAATAACCTATGTGGTCTGGAGGAATCACAACATCACTCTGTCATTCCATATTTCGAGTAGGTAACCAGTTAACTGGTTTGCAGTAAACTAAGTTTAGTACCACCAATTTTCCTGTTATTTTTACCCGAGACAACTCTCTTTCAATTTAGCTTCAGTGAGATCGCACAGGTGTAAATGAGAAGAGAACTCAGCTGCAAATCCTAAAATATGCCAGTGTCTTTTTAAAGCAATATGTAAACAAGCTATTAATACCTAAAACTTTCAAAAGAGTGTTGTAGGTTTCTTTCTTAGAGAAAAGAATACAAATTAGTAAATTTAACTTCAGGAATGCCACAAGATTCTAGGAAAGCTTTACATCTTCTCTCATGAGGCAGTTATGCTTTCCAAAAGAATGTTTCAGCCATATCAATTTTCTATTCATTTTAGTTGGTTGAGTGACTTCACATTTGGTATTAAATTTTCATTTCTTTACAAGGATCTACAACATAAATATCTTGTAGCAGAATTTAGGTGCAGAAGGTATTCCTATATTAAAAATAAATACAGTAATGTTTCACAACAAGTCAAAATTATCAGACCTTCTTCTGGTATGTTAGAAGGAAAAGAGACATTATGTACATGAATTTAAAGAAAATATTTTTCCTCTTAAAATCTTGTGTGATCCATGAACTATATAAAAGGCAATTCAGAGACTGTGAATGAGGCTATACGTACGGCACATCTCTGGTTTCTGTTAACATCACAAACAACTTGAGCTTTGCTCTTGTGGTTACCGTGAAATTACCAGAACCCTTCAATATATTTACCTACTGTATGTTTTATACACACATGCACATGCACACACACCCTTCCTGATAGAAAAAGAAATAGGAGTTCATAGCTGTGACAAGAACATAACTGGAGAGTTATGGTTGTTAACATGGTTATGATATAATTTCCTAAGCACATGACACTCTGCTAGTCACTGTAGAGGAAAATGAGCTGAGGTAATTGGTCATTCTGCTTGGTGTCATTGCCTTTTTTCTGTTAAACCTGAGCTTCAGCCTTTTTATGCAGTCCCTGGAGAAATCACACAAACTCAAATATCAAAAATTGCTGGGAGTTTTACTATCACTTCCCTAGCTTTGGTCCTCCCATGGCCAAATCTCTTGACTCATTGCAGTCACCTGCCTATCCAGACTAGAGTCTGTCTCCAGCAGACACGTAAGCACTTCTATTTGAGTTCACATGTTTTAGTCCTTCACGTGAGAAAAAAAATTCTAATCTCTTTTAAGATCTCTAGATATTAAGAGATATTATTATATTACATAATAAATGTTATATATGTTGAATGTCATTGTAATTACTCAAGTAAGTGATTAGAAACTAAAATTTACTCTATTTTCAGGGTGTTCCTGGTCACTGCATGGGAAACAAGAGTGGCACTAACTGAACAGTAAAGAATTTATGCAATTATAGAAAATATGTGAGTGTCAGACTGATTTGCTAAACTTTTGTCACTCCTTTCCTTGTGTGGAACAACAGTCCTTGTACTGGCAGAAAATATAAAATCTGTGCTAGCACAAGGAGCTACTTCAGGCAGATTAAATGGAATTGCTGTTAAACTGCTCAAAACTGCTAGTTCACAACTTGTATCTGTTGGTCATTTCTAGTCCATCAGCACAATTAATTTGGTCTGTCGCTTTCCACATTTTTTTTCTGGGTGCCTGTTTAGAACATCCAAAATACAGGTAGAAATTTGCAATTTTTTCCCAAGTTTGTAGTTTTTCAGAAAAATTTAAACTGAAAAGAGCCTCTGGGATTATTTTTCCAAACCCTTGCTCACAGCTACTCTTAAATTTAGATAAAGTTACTCAAGCCCCATCCAGCCATGATTTGAGTAGCTCCAGCTACAGGGGTTCTCTAAGTTCAATGGGCAACTTGTCCCAAAGCTTCACCACTCTCATATTTTTACACTTGTATCTAGACAGAACACTTCTCGGTGTAATTTGTGAACATCTTGTAGGAGCTGTTGGACCAAGTATTGGGCTCAGGTACATATGAGAGAGATGCAGCACACAATTTTTAGATATAAATAAAATGCTACCCTGGCCCATGGTAGAGAGATGCTTAAAACATGCTCTAAAATATGTGATAGATCCCTTCAGTCTAAATTTGGGCTTATACATGGTGAACAAAATAAAAATTTGATCATTAGATTCCACACTTCAACAACTTTGCTGAGCTTCAAAATAATGAGGATTTGAAAAGTCATCAAGCTTTCATTCTTGTATGGGGTGTTTTGTAAACTGTAAATTCTCCCTATAGCAATCTTGGGGCCAGTTACAATAAGGGTTAATTATATTTCAACTCTATGATACAGTTAAAGGCAAAATTTCATACTTTGAAAAATGCTACTAAAAAATTTGTGTATCTCAGAAAAAAAAATTAATTTGCCTTATAATTAAGCCCCAGTAAAGTCACTCACACACTTTAAGAAATATGTTTCACAGAAAAAAGAGATAATGCAATAAACTGAATGTTGAGACTATGAGAAGGACCACATACAGTGGTGGTTTATTACCAAGAAAAAATAAAAGTGCAGGGCATAAGTTACTTTGTGTGGAACAGATGCCACCCAGAAAGACTAGAAGTGTCACTCTTGTTGGAAGATCAGGCACAGCAAGGCAAGTGAGCACCCATGCAGCAAGACACACCATCCAGGTGGTGGCTCAGCCTGAGCTCCATGCTGCCACAGCTAGACAGCATGAAGGAGTGATAAAACTTCTTTGAAGCCAGCTCTGATACGTCTGCCACATCTACTCCTGCTTAATCAGTGTACCCATAGCCTTAATGAACTATTGTGATTAACTGTCATTTATATGTCTACTACAGTTAAAAGAAATTTTAAGTCATATAACATGTGGTGTCTAATATATTCCATATGAACATTTAATTGAAGCATGTAACTTTGATTATTGCTAATGAGGATTAGCCATATGTGCTAAGGCTAGAGCAAACTATAATGATGATCCAAGGACTTAGTACTTAACACATGTATGCTGATACTACTTCTACACTCTTTGATTGCCAACACATCATGTGATGCCATGCTGTTCAACATATTAATTTGATTTATCATTCTGGTGGATGGAATACAAACTTCAGCCTCCTCCCTCTATTTCTGAGATTTCAACATTTTCCTTTCTTTCTACACCTTCTATATCACTCCTGTTCCCATACTTTTGACAAGCTTTTGTCATTTTAGGATTCCCATCTGCACTAAACCAAGTTTTTTCTACAGATACAAAAAATTAAATTCTATCCTATCCAACTCTTGCCTGCATTTTCAAGAAAATTTAAAAAAACCCCAAACATTTTACACGTGATACTAAGAGGGAAAGTAAAAAGATGTGATAAAATGAATCCTTTTAAAAGAACTTAGAAGAAAAATTACAATAAATGAACATGATTCAAAGAACAAATAAGAAGGAGGAAAGATGCAAAGTAAGGAAAGAGCCTAGTGGAAGAAAAATGTTGCCCTTTTTATCTGCTTCTCAGTGATACAATTTAATGTTTATTTACATACTGATGCACTTACTTATAAATATAATGTCTTTATAAATTTGATTCATACAGAGAAAGCTGGAAGTCTGTGTGATAATAGTATAGGCTCTTGTGTGCCTAAATAAGGAGGGGGTAAAAGGAAATTTTGTCTCAGGTTTTCTTGCTACTTCTCATTGGTAAGCATTGAATCTGATAAGATCAAGTGCCCTTTGTAACAGTAGCCTTCCCACTAACATAGGGTGGCAGAAGGAGTCAAATAAAGACCAATAAGATAAGAGAAGAACAAAGTTAAGAGGCTTTTTATTGTTCCTCTTCCAACATATCACTTATAGATCCATGTAAGATAACTACAGAAGATTGCAGCTGAACCAGGTATCAAAATAAAAAAAAAAAAATACATATAGATCATCTTACCTATTTTACACCTTATACTTTAGGAATAAAAAATTTAATTGATCAGATTTTTGACAGCTTTAAAAGGAGCCCATGTCTGGCATAAAAGTCCCTTTGGTTAAGTTTCCTTAACACAAATGTCTAATGCTTATCTGACCACGGCTGCCTGCAATGAAGGATGGATCTTTCTTTTAAATCCTGCTCACCAGCACTTCAAGAGTGTCTCAGATATCCTGAGACATCTTTAATAACACTGGACATGTATTTAGGTGACCAAATTAAGTATGGCTTGTGTACTAACATTCACTCAGGTGAAATGAAGTAAACTTCCCCATGAAGGGAATTTACATTCATTTCCCCACTGGTGTTAGGATGCTTCATCTTCACTTTCATATCATCAGTAGGATATTGCTACTTAAGCTAAAACTGTCGAGGATATGTGTTTTTCTGAGTGCACTTAAGATGACTTAGACCACAATGGGTTGCATCTGCAAAAGAAGCTTGAAGTTCACATACTGAAACTAATGAAACTGAAACCTTTTACTAAAATGAATGAAAACCACTATGCATAACATCTTCCTAGAAAAATCTGATTTTCAGCATAATGTTGTTAAAGCATTGAAAAAATATGTGAATAACATATGATTGTGCTGGAGTATTGTACAAACTGCCCTTCTCTGCAACCCAGGTTTTGACTGTATAATTAATGGAAGATATATGCATGCAGATTCTGGCCAGTTTAGGAGATATTCTATTTCTTGGCAGGTAGATGAGCAATATTTTTTTCTTTTTAAAAAGCGACATCTAAAGTCAATATACTGTAAAAATAATTAAGGTTAGACTGAACAAGCAAAGCAAAGAATTATGACCTACCAAACAAAAAAAATCTAAATTGTTATTATTGTGAAAATAAAGATGTGGAATTTAATACCAAAATTTGACTGGATTATAGAGACAAGTGTTGGACCAGACCACCTCCAGAGGTCACTTCCAACCTGTACTTTTCTCTGATTCAGAGCCAACCTTCTGTCTGAAATGAGTTGAAAGAATCATTTTCTCACAGGAGAAACCTTTCAGGTTTATATAGTCACACAATGCATAGCAGCAGTATGTTCTTAATTTGTATTCGATGAAGATAATTGGTGAAGAGACTAAGCAGAAGTCCCCACGACACCCTCTGTTGACTGCAAGAGACTGATGCTTCTGCTGGAATGCAACTGAGATGTGTTTTCACAACATATCCATGGCTGGACTCAAAACAGAAAATCTGCAGGCTGCAAATCCTTATAATGCACACCAGAAATTCACATTTGTTCCTGCTCTTTCTGCAATACAGCTGTAAACATCTCAGCTTGATTTCATCCTTTTTCAACATTCAAGCTATATTTTTTCCAGCAACAGGGAGTCTGTTTTTCCCTGTGTTGATTCTTAAATAAGCTTTAGTGATCTGTGTTCCACAACCCGCAAGAAAAACTATTTACTGAAAAGTATGGCAAAGCTTGTCTAATATTTGCTTATTTCTTTGTCACGAGAGAAGTGTTTGTGCACGGGTAGTGGTGTGAGAATAAGAGTAAAGAAAAAAAAGGATACTTTTTTTCTTTTCTTACATTACCTATGGTGAAACAATGGAATTGTTTGGGAAATGAATTTATAATATTAGAATGAAACATGAAGATAACAATTTTAAATATCTTTTCTGCCTAAATTGTGGGATAGATTGATGAATTTATAGCTAGTCAGGCATTGTATATTTTTTTTCCAGAAGTGAGGTACTTAGAAATGGGCATCTAGTTCAAAAGATTTGAATGCAGTGATGTTAGAGGTCATTGAGTTTTTAAAACAGATTTTCGTTGTACCAGACATTCTCACTCGAAATGTTATATATATGA
Source organism: Daphoenositta chrysoptera (assembly GCA_013397915.1). NCBI lineage: Eukaryota > Metazoa > Chordata > Aves > Passeriformes > Daphoenositta > Daphoenositta chrysoptera. Next base: position 1,077,145 of record VZRO01000776.1, read on the forward strand.
TAGAGATGTGGTTTTACTGAAGGTGAAGATTTAAGAGTGTGAAAACTATGAAGAATTACCACCAGGTTAGCAAGAACAAGAATTTATATTAAATGTCCTGTGCTAATGCTTGGATACCCACTCATATTCCAGTATACAGAAAAGCAGCAACCTTCTCCTCTGAGGAGTGGGCTACCTTGTTTTTACTGTGTAGCTGAGCTATGCATGCAAGCACTCAGCTGAAACAGCCAATGTAAAGTGCACTCACACCTTCACTGATCTCCTTGTTCCTGTTCTTGAAGTACAGAACAGTACAGGTGTCACAGCAGGTGATCAGACTCAATTACACATCTGTGCCTCTGTTTACCTGCAGTCTGTTAGTCTGTGGTTGGAGGTGGGCACATTGTATTAGTGTTTGTGAATGAGCACACATTTTGTATTTCTACACATTTTAGAGATGCTTTATCTAAGATTATGGGATCAGCATTTGCATTTCAATCTTCTGTTTTTAAGAATCTATTAATTAATGATGGAAATGTTTGTCAGCCTGAAACTTAGTTGTGTCATCTCTCTAGGAGATATTTTTTGACAAAAATTAAACAGAAATGCAGTGAATTAATCTTTTTAGCAATCTGAAAGTACAGAATATATATTTTATTGGGTTAGAATTTTATAGATCATATTATCATATAACTAAAAAATGTGGGATTTTTGAAAAACATTAATTTTAGGACAATCATTTTAAGTGCTTGCCAATGAATTGTATTATTCCATTATCTTATACTAATGAAACTTTGGTCAGTTGGGAAAATTTGTAGATGGAATCCTACTAAAAATACAAGATGAGCTTGCAGACACAAAATTTAGTCTAGAAATCCCAAAGCTTCATCACTGTTCCTTGTATCCTTTGTTATGATGCTATAGGTAAGTCAGAAAGACCTTCAAAAGAGAACTGACCACCTTGAGTGAGGTCTGTGAGGGAACGTTCATCTCTGTGAATCTACCTGGGACTACCTAAGGGTGTGTCCACCTACTTAAACACAGAGCCTGTCATGCAGTGGTTGCTGAGGAAATTTGGGTTATTGCCCTGTTACGTTACAAAATAAAACCAGACAGACTTACAAGTGCCACCACAGCTGAGATGGTTGTGTCCATGTTTGAGCTGCTGGAACACAAGCCAGCTCTGTCCCAGGCACCAAACCTAGTAACATGCAACCTCCTCAGAGGTAAAGCACATTAAGCTGAGTAGAGAACACGTGATTCAAAGACCCCTGGTTCATAGCTAATCATTAATCATTAAGGGTGGAAAAGACCTCCAAGATCATCAGATCATTTGACCAAACACTGCCATGCCAACTAAAGCATAGCACTACTTGCCATTTAGAGTCATTTATTGAACACTTCCAGGGATGGTGACTCCACCACTCCAGTGCTTAACCACCATTTCAGTGAGAAGATTCTCCCTGGTGCCTGACGTGAACCTCCCCTGGCTCAGCTTGAGGTTATGTCCTCTTGACCTGTCACTTGCTCCCTGGGAGAAGAGACCAAGGCCCATATTGCTACAATCTCCTTCCAGGTAGTTGAAGACAGTAATAAGGTCTCTCCTTAGCCTCCTTCACTCCAGGCAAAACATCCCCAGCTCTCTCAGCTGCTCCTCATAGGACTTGTGCTCCAGACCCTTCTCCAGCTCTGTTGCCCTTCTCTGAACATGCTCCAGCACCTGAATGACTTTCTTGCAGTGATGAGCCCAGAACTGGACACAGGATTCGATGCATGCCCTCAACCAGTGCCAAGTACTGGGGGACAGTCACTGCTCTGGTCCTGCTGGCCACACTATTGCTGATCCAGGCCAGGAGCCATTGGCCTTCGTGGCCACCTGGGCACAGCTGGCTCGTGTTCAGCTGCTGTCAACCAGCACCCACAGGCCCTTCTCAGCTGGGTCAACTTCCAGCCACTCTTCCCTGACCCTGAGGAATTCTTCATTCAACCAAATTAGAGCATGAGCAAAGCAAGCTCACATAGAATAAATATATTCTTAAGGCTGGCAGAGACCCCGCTACCTAATGAAGCTGAAGAGCACCAGAACACCAGTAGTGGAAGGGAAGCATGCAAGATCTTTTGCTTTGTATGGTGCTTTTTTTTATTAATTATGTGGTAAAAGCAATGTGAAGCCAGAGACATGAAAAACAATGGCTTCAGAATGAAAGTATTCAATGTGCTGAAACAAGCAAGCAAACAAAAGCAGAGAGTGAGGCAAAGCAGTAAACCAAAGGACTGGAGAACAAAGAGAGAAGATTACAATCTTATTCAAAGGGAGAAGATTACAATCTTTTTACACGGGATATCTTACTATATACTAACAGGGAACTGAAAAAAAAAAACAAATTAAACCAATCACAACTGTCTGAGAGAGCTGTCCTGTCCCTCTGCCTCTCTCTCAGCCCCCAGCAATATACATTAAATTCTGATTCTACATGGCTATATTACGGTTTTTGAGGTCCATAAAGAAATGGTGCATGTTTAACACATCGGAAGGAAGCTGTCTAGAAATCATATAGCTTATACCTCATATTAGCAAAGTATACAAAACTGGAGTTGTTAAGACATCTGCCAAATGTAGACCCAAAGTACAGCTTGGTCTTTACCATACCTGAGGGTAGCTGTCAGTCCTTGGAAGAACAGATATATCATAGGTGGCAGCAAAGTGGCTCTTAGCTTGCTGGATCTGACCATAGCGTTCTCTTTTCCTCCATTTTGCTCTTCGATTCTGGAACCAAACCTGTAGTGTACAAGGAAACAGTCATCAGGGTAAACTAAGTTATATCCTGTGTGAAGAGTTTTAGGAAAAAAACCAAGAGATTTTGGACAGTGGCTTTGGAAATTTCTGTTAATCTAAAAAAGAGATAGAAGTTCTCCACCTGAAAATTACTTCCTTACAGTTTCAATCTTGCAAATGTCTTAAGTTATTGCTGGCTGTTTTAAAAGTACATATTGTTTCCTTTCTATTATCTCAAAAAAACAGAAAAAACAAAATAAACCCAAAAAAAACAAAAAACAACCTGAGAAAGATGAGTCTGTAGCAAGTAAAATTGTAAAGAAACATTCTCTTAAATTCCCATGCCCACTGACTTGCTGTGACTCCCCATAATCTGCCTCCTAGAGGTGCCCATAATCTTTATCAAGTGCAGTAATAAAAAGGCAGGAAAAACTGGCACAAGGACAGTAGTCTGCACAGCAGGAAAGGCTCCTATAAGGAAGGCTAGAAGGCCAGGAAGATAATAAAAGTCACCATGTCAGACAGTTTTTAAACTATTGTGAATTTTTTTTCACATTGGTGTTAGGTGATATCTGTTTCTTAAAATGGAAAACAAAAGAATGGCACTTTAGACTATGAAATAACTTAGATTTTATGCTTAAATTTCCTCATACCCCTTGGACTGTTCAGTAATATTTTGAGTGTCAAGTATTATATCAAAAACCTTTATATGCCCATTTCTTTCTGTTACTGATAACTGTCATTGTCCCATGGTCTTAATAATTTATTTTTTTCTTTCAGACAGTTTAGTTTGGACTGGTTAAGAATTATCCTGATGAATTAAGGGGATTGCTAAGAAAAGTAACACCGCATAAGAGTTATATCCAACTAATCTTTATTGTTCTGGTATGAGCAAGCTCATCGAGACTTTTTCAAGAAGTCACACTACTAACAGAACTTTTTTTTTTATTAAAGGAAACCATGCCATTGGTTAGTCTTCCTGCTAGATTGATCATTAATTCATTTTGATATATACATACATGAATAATGTTTTTTTGTGTAGATACTTCCTGTATATTTTCTGATTCCATATTCTGAGATATTTAAAATAACACTGTTTGGTTTATAATTCCATTCTTGCATTGATCTTTGGAGAACTCAACTGTCTTTTGATACTGCTTAAGTAACCAGGGCATAATTTTGCTCATTTTGATTCCCAAGTACTTGTTGCAGATTTAGTATGTGCAATCTTTTAAAATTTATTCAGCAATCAAAGCAAGACTCATGCATATAACTCCTTACTATATATTGTTAAGGACCTTGGGGGTAAATTTGTGTTATTTATGATGCCTGAAGTTCAGCAAAAGAAAAGGGATGGCAAAAAAAAAATCTCCTGTCTCCACAGGAGGCATCAAGGACACGATAAGGAAATTCAGTCATGAAGACCTTTCCTTGAAAAAAGACCCTGACAATCTCCTTAAAATGGGTACCAATTACTGGACTGACATGCGGCAGGAAAGAGAATAACTTAGATAAATTCGGTTCAGGTTGGCTCTCTCTGCATGTGTGCAGGACGAATATTAAACTGGATGTTGATGAAATGGTGGTGAAGGGAACTGTGGGTAAGGTATCCAGCTGATCACTCTGCTACACTAAATCAAACAATTTGCTTGAACTCATAGAACTAAATGAGAAAAAGCACATATTTTTTTCCTTTGACAATCCCCCAAAATGTTTCTGTTTACACCACTTTACTAGAAACTTACTCTTGGCAGAGATAAAGTAACCATTTGCCTCCACAAAGCAATGTAGAAATCTGCTGCTTGTTATCCTTGAATTGCCAGATGCTTGCCTTTAATGACGTAAGGCCTTGCAAATTGCTTAATCTTGTGATGGAATACTCTTGCTACTCTGGATAGAAATTATCAACATGTCCTTTCATATTTAGCATATGAGAAATGCAAAGATTGGTTATCTTTTAAGAAAGGAAAGAACATGTTTAAATAAACTAGAAATAGATACTCTGTCTGATATAGACATATATTTTCCATTTACTGTCTTCCTTTTAATACTCTTACCATATGAAGTCTCTAAATCTTAGAAAAAAAAATGGATAAAAAAGTCAGTTGACACACTTTAGTTCAATTTTCCCCTCCCTGTTCTCACTATTAATTTGTTCTTGAAGTAGTTCTCTGTATTTCAGAATTATGCATTTGTTAGAAGTGTTTTAACATTATGCTACCTTCTTTTTTTTAAGTCAAGACTAAATCCCAATGAATGGAAGTCATACTTGGAAAGCTGTACCAAATTCAGAAGGAGAAGGATTGTGCAGAGCCTGAAGAGTTAAAAGCCACTGAAACAAATTCCATCGGCATTGCTGATATCGCATCGATGTAACTGAACACACAGTTTTGGACCCTATTTTCTGATGACAACAGTGAATATGACGTCTGGTTGAATAGACATGAAAGGAACACTTCTTTATAAAACTAATTAGCTGGCTTTGTTTCTGAAAGTGTTTCTTATTTAATTTCAGTGTGCATGCATGTGCACTGACGCCTATTTCTCTATATGCATGTGTGAGCATGTGTTTAATTACAAGTTGTGAAGTTGTTATCATATTCAAGTCACTAAATTAAAAAAATTAATACCAGTCTGTAAGAATCAACAGGACTGAAATTCACTAAATTGAAATAATGATTTTTACCAGAACAGTGAAGATAGCTAAAATTAAGATAAAGTTGCAAAATGTAGCTCACACCCTTTTCTAACTGAAGACATCTAAACAAGGGAAAGGGTGCATTTCCTGAATATTTAGCTTCTTTTCTCACCATTTCACATCAAAAGCCATAAATATTATTGAGAATACTGTAAGAGCACATACTGAATGAATCACATTTGTATGCAGTTACAGTACTCAAATAATGTACTGATTGGTCAACAGTATGTTTCATTCCAGAAACTAGATTACGTTATTCATCAGTTCTGAAAGTTTAAAAACCAGCAATTGTACCTCCTATTTTTGTGATTTCTAAGATCATTCCACATAGCAAAGATGAAAGGATTCTGTCCTTTTTTTTATGCAGGCACAAACACACACACACTTCCACACACACACATGTAAATAAGTACAGGTATATAGATATATAGATATTTATACACATTTATGTATGTGCAGTTTCACTTCACACTCTTTGGATAGAAACAAGGAATTTGGTTACTTTTTATACTGTACTTTTCATGCTGTAACATACACAGAATTCTCTGCATCTGTGTTCTGCATCATCATCAGTCTGAACTACATGCAACAAGTCTTTAGTGGGATCTTTACACGTAACACTTAATGTTTTCATTGCCTGGAATTCTACAAGAGATCAAGACAGCTTTACTATTGATGTTGTTTTCTCATCCTTTAAACAAGTGTTCAGAACTGCAACACAAGGTATTTGAAGAAATAACAAGTTATTTTAGCACTACAGCATAACAGCTCATATCCATAACGAAATGAAGCAAAACGAGCTGTTTACTTTAGCTTTACAGGCTTTTGTACAATCCCCAAGAGTGTAATTTACTCGTTCCTACAATTCACAATTTGTCATAGAAATGCTGAAGTTTCTTACCTGGACTCTGGCCTCAGTGAGCTCTGTTCTCAGAGCCAGCTGTTCTCTTACATAGACATCGGGGTAGTGAGTTTTCTGGAATACTTTCTCCAGTTCCTCCAGCTGCAAACTGGTGAAAGTTGTTCTGTGTCTCCTCTTCTTACTGCTGGAGACATTGCTGTCACACTTATCACCGAGTTCATCCAGGTCCCCCTTCTCCTGCAGCCCTTTCACTGGAGACATCCTTAGATTGTTACAATTGTCCATGGGCCTGCTCAGCTCTGTGTGGAGAGGCTGACCTTCCACTTTGGTAATCCCGTAGTTCACTGCATACAAGGTGGGTTAACAGCTGGTTAATAAATGATCTAGGGGGAAGGGTAGGTGTTTAGATTCAGGAGTTCATATAAAACAGTTTCACAAGGAACAAGATTCTATCGTGGCTGTGTTGTTTCTATATGAGATCATGGAAGAGGAATTCATAATATTAACTACTGATAGAATAAAAGTGCTAAATCACATTGAATTTTAACTGAGAATTACATCTGAAAATATAATTTGAAAATTTACAGAGTAAGGAGACTGTGCAAGAGACTTGGATGTTTTCACTCTGCCACTACTGCTGCTAAAGTAGTTAACAATCCATGAAATCGGCATCAGCTAGAGTTGTAGAGATAAGGAATCTTAGCCCAAAACAGATTTTCATAGAAGAGGCACAAAACTATTGACAAACATGCCTTTAAACTTGGAAGCAAATGCAAAAACTTTCATTTATATGAAAATACAAACTAACAATGAAGTAAATTAAATAGCTGTAAACTGACAAATCAAGAAGCAAATGAAACCAAAAATTAAATTCACTTTAAAAACCCAATAAATTCCATATACCTTCTTTTGGATTTGTTAAGAGGAATTGTTTCCAGTTAGGCTTGTTATGGTTACAAAATACAGGGCATTTCTGCAAAATGTTAACTTATTAAAAGAGATCATTTCATATACTTTGTAAAAGGATTGCAGGAACTATTTGTCTTTAGGTAAAACCTGAGTTGTAGAGATAAGAAATATTCCGCAGTAGCTTCTTAATAGGAAATGAAAACATTTCTTACTTTTCAGTATTTTTTACTTATCACACATCACTGGAAAAGTATTGAGATAAGTTACTGAATTTAAAAAAACTTTTTTTTCTTTTCTAAGAAAAAGGTAGAAAAAAGGATTCAAACTCTGTAGAGATTAAAATTTACAAAGATGCCACATAACATAAGAAGCTTGCTTTGAGATTTTCTCACGTTCTCGGTAATTTATTTTCTTTCAATTCGAGCTGATTGTAATGAAACACAATTTTTAGATACTTACCATCAACACATACATAGATAGGAAATGCCCCAAAGCCCTCGAGGCACACATTAAATTAGTTAATTAAGAAAAACTCCAATGTATAAATCAATTTTCTATAGGTTATTCTTTTTTAAATTGTGCTTGAAGAAATCTATCAATATTTCTTACAATATTTTTCATACAAATAAAAGAATTTTCTCAAAAATATATATAATTCAATGACTATATGAAGTCAAAAAACGTATAAATATTGTTAATCTTCTTATTGCAGCTGATCTTAACCATGTTTTCCAATTCTTCAAAGAAAATATTTTTAAAATATTTTTTCTCTAGAGATTTTCATCATGTTGGAATAATGAGGAGAATTTTAAATGTTTTAAAAAGAAAATATTCCACATTCTCCTTGCCGATAGGCTAGAAAATTTTAATACTTGATAGAATGCTTAACACTTAGGCTAGAAAATTTTAATACTTGATAGAATGCTTAACACTATTCTTTGGATGACCGACGTGGTTTTCGGAAGAACCATCTTTACACATCGTTCGGTAACACGGCAGAGAGAACTCCGTTACCGTCGCAGGACGATGTTTGAAGGGAGCCAAGATGACCAAGCGACCTTCCGTTCCCTCCCTGGATCGGCACCGCAGAGCCGGCCGTGCCCGGGCTCCCTCCGACACCGACACCGGCACCCGGGGATGCTTTTCCCGGGAGTTCGCTGGGTGAAATCGCCGCGGCTCGCAGCGGGGGCGGGGGTGGCCGGGGAGCGGCCGGAGGCGACCAGGGCCGGCCAAGGGGGTGCCGGGGGGCGGCCGGGGGTGCCGAGAGGTGCCGGGGGGACCGTGCCCTGCAGCACCTCCGGGACCGGCCGAGCCCTCGGTTCCCCGGGCGGGCTGTGCCGCCGTGCCCGGCGCTGCGCTCCTCGGCCAGCCGGGGCACCCGGCCCGGGGCCGGTAGCGAATGCTGTAGCCGAAGGCTTGCTCTCAAAGGAAAACAGCTCTTCAAAGTAGGCGGTTGCCTTCTCCCGGCATTTTTTTTAATAGTAGTGGTAGTAGTACTGTAACAGTAGTATTGTTACTGTTATTGTTATTTTACTACGACCTGACAGCCCCTCGCATGCCCACAGCCGAAGGCTGCACAGCTGCCTTTGGTCTCCCTGGGCAGGAGAATCCCTGCCCTCCCCCGTATATCTCCAGGAGGGACAATTACCCTGGGATGACGACTCACCGTTGTTGTCCTGGCAGGGTGATGTCCTCTCCAGCCTCACATGATGCTCAGCTCTTTGCAGAGGGTTGAAGGCCTGTACGCATTTGCTGCCTGACGTTTTGCTATAAAAGGACTCATTGTCCAAAGTTTCCATAACGTGCTCCAAACTGCCTCCTGCTCCCATGTAAAAGTCACTGTTCTTGCTCGGCTGGCTCTTCAGGGCAAACTTCTCGCTCAGAAAATCCATAATCATCTAAGGCTGCTTGAGAGCCTCTTTCCCTAGACAGAGGCTGGACTGTGAGCAAGGGAGGGAGAGTGAGTGGATGGGAGGGAAGGAAGGAGGGAGGAAGAGGCGTTCAGTGCTTAGGGAGCTGTTTTGTCTCTGAGCCTTTGATTTGTCTTGTCTTGAAAGGGGAACCCGAAGTTGCTCTTATATCTTGAAGCTCAGCAGGACTTCTTGTGCAACCTCCCATTTCTAATGAATATGAAAATAAGCAAGTAGTCTAACTCCACCCCAGGTCCCCCAAGACCTAATCCCAACACAGGAGGGAGTTCCAGGCCCGTTTTCGACAGACAGATCTGTTTCAGACAGACACACACAAGCATTCGGGGAGGGTGAGGGGAGAAAGGGAAGGAGGGGAGGGAGGAAAAATAAAAAGGACATTTCCCCTCTGCAACCTATTCTCATTTCTCCAGGGACCCTGGAAAGAGTAATCCCTCACTTCCCTCCCTCTCCCCCAGCTCCCTGAGAGGCTTAGATCACGGTAATTTCAGGGGCACGTACCCTCAAGTAAAGGATCTTCTTTAATCGATTTGACTGATACGTTGGTAGCTGCAGTCCTGTTCTCTGAAGCTGTAAAATTAAGAACCGGTGTTCCTTCTTTATTAAACAGCTCAGAAGTTTTGTCCTAGAGTTAAACATAGAAAGAAAAATTATAGGCAGTTGTTTGTGTAGAGGGAATGGAAAACAGAGAAACTTAAAACTAGAACTCTCTCACATCAGAAACTGGCCTAAAAGAGAATTTGTCTGCTATGAAACAGATCTCAATCAGTCTACGTCTGTGTGTTTGGGGTTGCGGGGGGGGAGATGGTGTCTGGACAAAGTGATTAAAACGGACCTTTATTTTAAATCTCCTGAAATATTATAATTAAAAAACAATACTGTTTCTAAATGAAAGTATTTTTTAAAAGACTTAGGTAATAAAAAGGAAAAGAAATGAGCCATATATGCATGCATTCCAATGGATGTTGGAAAAGCGGGTGGCTTTCACCCTAAGTGTGAGCTTTGAAGTGTTGAATTCCTTGGTCCTTTCGCACATTGATAAGATTTAAAACACAGGCGAGAGAGATAGTGGACTATTTCGAAAAGGCACGAATTACGGACAAGAGTTTCCGTGCTTCCTCGTGAAAGTAGTGCTCGGTGAAATAAAGTAAACCCGAGACTGCAGTCACTTCAGATGAGTATTTCAGCATCGTGGGCCCGCGCTTGTCTTTTCTACTGAGGCTATTTTAGAACCCAATTCGGTGGGCCCTTCCCCCCCTGGGGCGGGGAGGGGAGAAGAAGCGAGGGTTTAATGAGTGGCTGAAGTATCGGTGCAACACAGGCCAGCCGAGGCTGCGGAGCGGCTCAGAGACCTTTCCTGTGAACCCAGTCAAAGGTGAAGGGAAGGCCAGTTCGGGTCCAGCATGTTTCCCGGCCAGCAGCTTCCCTCCCTTCTTCAGCTGGTCTCTAATTCGATATTTTCCCGGAGAAAGGGGTAGCGGAGGGATGCTTTTTTCAGCTACCGCTGTCGAATAGCTGTGGGCACCATCCGCCACACGCACCATCTGCCCTTCCCTGTCATCTGTCAGGACCGGGCTGCTGCCCCCACATCTCCGTGCCGGTGCCCAGCGTTACCTGCTGCCATCACCGAGCCGGGGCTGCGGGAGGCGCGGAGCCCCGTCGTGACAGAGCGCAGAGGTGGTGCTCGGGGACTTGGGGTGCGACGGGTTTTTTTGTGGTATGGGGGTGTCGCTTTGGAGGTGAAGGAGAGGTGGAAGCGGTTTCCGTAAGCCCCCGGGAGAAGAGGAAGGGAAGGGGCGCGGGTACGAGCGGTGCCCGCGGTGCGCGGCCAGGTGCGGCAGAGGCCGGCTGCCTGGCCCGGGACAGAGGCTGCACCCTGCCCCAGGGGCCGCTCCAGGGGCAGTTCCCGTCCCCGGATTTCTCATGAAAAATGACACGTTTCCTCCTTGCACCTTCTGGAACAACGCCTGCTCCGGACCCCGGGAAATAGATCCTCTCCCTGCCCCCGCATCTCCGTGTGCTGGCACTGAGGCAGCGTGTTTATAACTGTGCCTTAAAAGCACTAAATGCCTTGGGGAAGGGGAAAAAAAAAAGGGGTGGGGGGGCGTGGAGGGAGAGACAGAAAGAAACACAGAGAGAGAGAGAGAGGGAGAGGAGAAAAATGGAGCTCTGGATGTCTTTTAAATGAAAGACACATGCAACGCTTTTGCAGCCTGGAATCCACTTTTATCCCAATAAATGTCCCTCTTTAAAGACAACTCTTAAACTCCAGGAAAGCCGAGGACAAGCAGCATCTCCTATGACCGTAAATCCCCCAGGAGCTGCCAGCAGCAGCAGAGCTCTTTCCAGGGAGGCTGGGGGAGCGCGGCTGCCTGTCCGCGGGGATGCTCGTGGCCCGCTGGCGGCGCGGAGCCGCCTCGGCGGCGGCAGCGCCCGCTCCCCACCGAGCTGCTCCGCACCCCGGCAGCTCCTTCACCCTTTCCCTCCCGGGAGGATCGGGCCACCCCGGCGGCGGTGGCGGCTGACCCGTGGGGCCGTGCAAGCGCCGGCCTCGTCTGGGGACCGAGCTGGGGACGGGCTGCAGCGTCCTCTGTGCTCTTCACCCCTGCTCCGCTGAGAAACCACGACCCTCCTGCAGTTTCTTCTCCCCAGCGGGGACTCCTCTCCCTTACAGCCCCGTCTTTGCGAAGCACTCCCCGCCGAGATTAGCGCCGACATTTATATATGTGCGTTTACAATATCTGAGTATTAAATATAGAGCGCGATACCAACTATAACCGGGTCTTAAAACCCGTCCTCCCTCAACAGGAAATAATAAATAAATAAATAAAACCCAGAGTGATTCCACATCACTGTTAGCTCCAGGGACCAAATTCTGCTCTCATTTACCTCTGCGCAACCCAGCGGACTTCAAAGGGAAGGAGAGATGTAACCTAGGGGAGAATTGGCGCCACGTATGGCATTCGTTCTCCTGAAAAGCTTGAAAACAGAAAGCTGACTTCAGCGGGCTACAACCATTTGAGAGGGGTTGGACAGATCCCGGGGGAGAAGGCGGCAAAGGGAAAAATATTCTGTGCTGAGGTGAGACAGCTTTGAAAAGCATCTTTCTTCAGGGACCTACTCCCTCCGCCAGTCAGCCCCGTTATTAAGAGCTGCATGCAGATGTGCCGCTGTGTTTCCAGAGATGGAGTATCTCCTAAACCTTCTGTGAGAGGGTGTTATGTGTGATGGAGAGACGTTTCGTGACCAGAGGTGGTGTGAAGGAGCTCGCCCCCGCAGTGCGTAGGAGCTCCCTGGGGGAAGCCTGTCCACTGGGACGAGCCGGGCGCGCACATCGCGGGACGCTCCGCGGTACCGCTGGGCTCTCCTGCGGGGACGGCAGGCTGCCTTACCCCCGCCGTCCTCGCATTCCTTCCCTTCCTGAGATCAGAAGTTACAGACCAAGCGTAGGAACGAGGATCCTGCATAAATTTCAAACGTCTCGCTGCCGAACAGTCAAAGAATTTAGGAAGAGAAATGCGCGACTGCGGTGCCGGATCCGCACGCTCCGTTTCTGGGTCCGCAGCCGCTGCTGCTCGGGATGGCAGCTTCCAGCCGAAACAGGGCTACTGAGTGTTGGAGGGATCTCCTCACACCCTTGCGTTTGTTTAAATAAAGTGAGAACGGCAGCAGTACGGGCGCTGTCTCCCTTTCAAATGACCAGGAATCCCCGTCCCCTCCCGCCCCTCCTCCCCATCTCTAATACCGGGTTTTAACTATGGATGTCAGGAGAGAAAGAAGATTTTTATTTTTTAATCTGTTTTATACCAACTCTTCTTTTCCCTCCAGAAAAGTTACAACACGAAATTTAAGTAGTAAATGGGAGGAAATTCGCGCTACCTGGGATTCGGCTAAACGAATTTAGGGGGTACTATTTAATTCCTTCCACATACGCACATTCCAGTTGTCTGGGAAAATGGAAGGTGAAGCAATGAAGATAAGGGCTGGGTGCTCCCGCGGGAGGGGTAGCCCCACAGTGAGGGGCGGCTGAGGGATGGTTATAGGGGAAGAAAGGATGCAAAACGTTGTCTTGAATGGGATCAAGCACCCCAATAACAGCCGGGGGTCGGGGGGAGGGTTCGTGAAACACGAAGAGAACTGTCTATCTCGAAAAACAGGTGCTCGAAGGGTTCAGTATTTCCACAAGCCTTCTGTTTTCTTTGCTGAGGCTTTACCTCGGAGCTCATTTCAAATTCAGACACGGAGATTTTACTGCATGAGATGGGCGCAGGCTCCAGAGAAACCCTCTGAGAAACCAGCCTCTCGGTCCCTGCCACTCGGTCCTGGGAACCGACCTGACCTGCGGAGGTGGAAGAAGGTGTAAAAGGACACTGCGACTCGCTCCATATCTTCCTCCCAGTGGAATGTGGCAAATTGCAAATTACAGATCCAAAACCTAGCTTGGCTGAGTAATAATTTTCCAGACATCCTGTTTGTGAGAAGGATCATGTAAAATACTCTTATTGCCAGCAAAAAGAAGTACATGAACACTGAAAGAAGTCGAGTTTTGGGGACTGTTGTATTTCCTTTATTTCCTTTTTTTTTTCTTTTTTTTTTCTTTAGGTATGTGAAGCATCACTACTTTAATCCCTGAAAATAAAGACTGTGTTTCGGATTTCCGCAGCCAGGCTGCAAAAGGTCCCGATCCAAGCCCCCTTTAACGAACTTTCTTCCTAACAGGGCAGGTTTTGTTCACCTGAGCAAACAAACACAAATCGGTTCTGGTGTACGTGGACAACTTTAAGATTTTCCGTTCGGAGAGGAAATGTTTAATTGACACTGTTTGGAGGGATTTTACCAGAAATCTGGGATCTGCAGTTTCAGAGATCAGTGAAAGTGTAGGGGCAAATCGACTACGCTTCTACTCAGTAATTTAATGTTAATTCTGCGTGGGCAGCGGACGAGCCTATTGAGCCCCGCTCACCTCGCACAGGGAAAGTGGTGTCACCTCTCATTAGGCTGGGCCCGAGCCTGGAGCCTTTCCCACTTTCCCAGCCAGGCTCGAGGTTCAGACTTTTCCAGGTCTAGTCCACAAAACAGCCCGAACGTAACGACAGCAACCATTTCACGGTTCCTGCAGTTTGGCGCTTTGACAGTACCTCAGCTGTTTGGGAGGTTTCCTGTATGACACCTGCACAGATAAAATGAAGATTCCACGTGCCTCAAAGGCATATTCAGGAGCAGGCAAGAAATTTGGTGAATGGGAAAGTTGCCCCATTAGGACAGCAGGATTGCTGTCAGGGCTGGACAAACCTCAACAATTTTATTGCAACAGGTGGTGACTCTTCTTAAACCATTTTTTTTTAACACGAAATGGAATGAGATAATATTTAGTGTGTTGATTTAATCATAGCCCTATAGGAAATCTCAGCAGAGATGCTCCATAAAAGAATTAATCTCTTATCTTGATCTAGTTCAAATTATAATGAATCCTACTTACATATGTGCTATAAAAACAAATCCTACACGAATTTAATCTATGCTTCATCGGACTGCTATTGTAGCCTTTTATCAAGTTTAGAAAGGATTTGAAAGTTGGGTCATGGGACTCAAAGCCCCGTGCAGTTTGGCACCACCAGAAAGAAGAGATTTGCTCCTGAAGATGCTTCTCAGGTCCAATATACATATTTATTCCCCTCCAACCCCGCCCCCCCCC
>VZRO01000776.1:1092023-1137258 GCA_013397915.1 Daphoenositta chrysoptera
AAGAGTAGGATCTGACTTTCTACTCGGGATTTTAGGTAAGGCAGGCACAGAGCTGCTCTGTCTGCAGCCCCGAAGGAAGCGGCTGTCCCCCCGCCCTTACCGGGGGACAAAGCTCCTGGCGGCTTCGGCAGAGCCGGGCTCCTGCAGCCGGAGCGTCTCTTCAGAAGCTAAATCCTCGCCCCCTCCCCCACTGCCAAGCTTTCCAACAAATTTATAGACATATTGGCAAGGCAAAAGACAAACACCCTTCTTCATATCACAGAAATAGACGCCTTAGAAGAAAAATTTAGAAGTGAAAAAGCTCGCTATTAGGTTTTTCAGTAAGTTACGGGTGAACCTTTGCTTCTCCTCCCGCCCTTACCCCTGGAATTTATTTCCAAGGAGCGGACGGTCCCCCAAAGGAGCTGAAAGCGAGTTTTAAGTGAACAGTTCTGTCTAAAACACCCCTTTTTCTCTCCCATCGAGAAACAACGCTGGGCTGTAGAGCACCGAGCATTTGCCCACCTCTGAAAGGGAGCAAACTAAAAGCAGAGCGTTCCTTTGCAAGTTACCCAGTCTTCCCTGATGGCAGTTTGATTGGTACTGGGACAATTCCGAAAATATAAGGGCTACATTACCGGAGCGACCCGAGGCTGAATGTATCGAGAGGCCTGGAGAGTGTGTGGGGGGGCTGCCTTGTCATCTCAGATGAATTGATTTCTTCTAAGGCATGAAATATGGGTCGACATTGTGGTTTCTAAGCACGAAGGTAAAGGAAGGTGTGAGACAGAAGGGGCAGGGTCTAAGAAATAGATCCCTGTTCAAGTTGGAGGTACTAACAAACGGATGCATTGAGCTACTTTGACAAGGACTGCCGGTTTTCAAGGCTACCTCGTTTGAAAGAACCCTTGCTTTTTTTTTTGCATTTTTTCCCGTAATGCGATGTGTGCTAGATGCGATTAGAAGTGTGTAATTCAGCGATGCTGAAAGCCACAGAGCAATTTTATTCCGGTCTTTCAGCACCGCCTCTGTACAGTCTCAGCCTTATTTTGTCATTTGCTGAGAGCTGCCTGTATCTTTTGAAACGCTAGCCTGCATTAAGGAGCATCTACCCCCGAGCTTTTAGACTCTCTGCCCTCCTTACCAGAAACAGCTAGATGAATACAAAAAAGAACTTAGTGGTTAACCGATATGCTGCTAATATTTCATCCACGGGCCTCCTTCTCCTCCTCCTCCCCCCCCCCTTTTAAAACTTCAACTCTTGGAAAAACAACATATTTTAAGCTTTCCACACAAATATTGATATTGCCAAATAAAGCCAGCCCCCAGCCTTTGGTTAGAGACAGTCTTCTTTTTGTTTCTACCCTGGGCAATCCAAATTAATCCACTGTATTACAAATTGCCTCGAAACATTTCACTTTTCCTGACAAAACCCATACCTGGCATATGTCACCATGAGAGACATTTTTCCTAGTCCGTTTGTGTGCTGGCTCTTTCTAGAGGGTATCAGGCAGCAATGGGCGGTGAGGATATGACAAGACCCTGCAGGAAATTCTCTTATTTGTGTTTGCATTTGTGCTGTGGCAAAGCACAAAATGTTTAATGTTATCAAGTATTCAGGTAAAGCAGAACTGTGTAAGCTTCAATCCGTGCCTCGCCTCCTGTTCGCAGGGCTGGAGGTGCCGCCAGGTGAAAGCAGGTCCCCCCTCCGACCATTTGCCATCACAGCCAGCGCATCTCCCCCGAGCAGGGACAAGTCCGTCCCACATCGTCCTGGCCGAGGCTCTGAGCTTGACTCGGCACACGGCCAGACTGCACATCACATGAAGGCAACAACTTCCCGAGTCATTACCTGCAATTAAATGCGAATCAAAACGGCACAAACATGGAGGGGCTATGTAAAACACAGCCCTTTGCTATTGGTTTTGCTTTGTTTGTTTGAATCTTTTTTAAAAATGTATTTTATTTTGGGTCAAATGTCTCACAGAAATCCACGGGGCTCGACCCGAATTGAAAACGAAGCTGTGGCTGGAATGGAAGGCAGGATCCGTGCCGGTTTGCCGGGAACAGCCCCTCGGCGTGGCTCCGGAGCGGAGCGCACGCAGCCGCTCCGGGCTGGCACCGCCCGCAGCCGCACCTCTCACACAACCTGCGAGCTGAGCGAACTGCGGGCCAAGAGAAAAAGCCACCAGAACTGCTACTTCTTCCGACTGCGAGGCCGATGTTTTTATTCTCTTCTCGCCTAGCCGTGCTTTTAAAATCCCGCAGCAATCCTTCTTTTTTCATGTAAAGGACATAATCGTTTAAGGAAAAATTGCCGGAGAACTGTATTCAATCGCACGAATAGCAACGTATTAGACAAAGGAGCCAAGCTTACGGCTCACCTGTGTTCTTGCAATGAATAATCTCTCGAACCTCCCCTACCCGGTAATACTGACAAAACCCACACTATTGGGACGGGACAGCTCTCATCTCATGATCCGAACGTAGCAGGAATATACAGCCCATTTTATTTTTGTACGGTCCTTTTCTTCAGACCATGGCTCACAAGCCCAGAAAACTGAGCCTATTTGAAATAGGGGCATTTATCCTTTATAGCACTGTCTTAAAAAGCTGCCTTCAATCTCAGGATATATGTGGAATACCTTGGCTGTGGCTCAGCTACTAGCTGGTGCTTATTTGCATTCAGGATTGAAGTAGTACGTCGCAAAAAAAAAAAAAAAAAAAAAAAAAAAAAAAAAAAAAAAAAAAAAGGTAACCTCTAGTTTCTTTGCATAAGCGCAATTTCATAAATGAGTAAGTTAGGAATATAGAAAACTCGACCCTTAGCTATTAACAAACATGGTTTTTATCACTTCTTAACTTTGTGAAATCAGCATTTGCTGTTACCAACATAAAATGTTCTTACCTGCTTTATTGTTAAAGAGCTATCAATTGCATCTCAGTCAGAAGTAATTTTAAATTTTCCTAGGTATTTAGCTTATTCAATGTTTTATAAAAAACCAAAAAAAGTGCTATATAAGTAGCAATCAGTCAACTAAGAAACTAAGAAAAGGTTAGTAACACCAAACAAATCTATTTAACATCCAGATGAAGACCAGGGGAGGAACAAATGCAGCTAGTTAGGTACTAACCTGTTGTGTCAGCATCTGTCACCAAAATAACAGAGGAAGTGCTCATAAAGGACAATCCAATTGTATAAATGATCTGTAAATAACAGTGTAGCTTATAGTGTCATTAATTTTAACTTCCAATCATTGCAAGGACGGTCAGTCTGGGGCAGTTACATACTATTTCCACTAAAAATCTCTTTGGAAGCCCAGTCCCTGTTCATTTGGCATCATGGAACATCATGAACATCTCTCCAATAGGTATTTCATTGCTAATAAACCTTTAGCACAACTTGGCGCTCAGAGAGTGCCTTCAGGATGTAGCCAAGGGCATGTGGTCAACATTTTGCTGTCCATCATCCACCTTGAAAACCAGGAAAGCAGTTCTCCACAAGACCCAACACTACTTTAGTTTATGCATACTGTTACTTGCAGGACATACCTGTCTCCTTCCCTACTCTTGGCATATTTTTCTGACTTCTTGTGAGAAGAAAGAGGTGTCCCATTCCTACTTAATCACAGCTACATCCGTGACATCCCACTCTCATATCTGTATATATATAGATGCAGATATATAGATATAGATAGACATATGAAAGTATATACGAAAGTGTATCTGAATGTATAGATATACATTTCTCACACAGGCTCTAAAAACTGCAGCAGGTGACTGACACAGACTAATATCCAAACACAACTCATAAAAATAAAATTAGTTAATTTGTTTTTCACTTATGACTGTAGAAAGAAATAAACAAAACATAAAAACCCCAAGTTGCTGCGGGTTGGTTTGTTTGGTTGTTTTTTTCTCCAGCTAGTACAGCTAAGTACAAACTGCTTGGATCTCAGATGTAGTATCAGGCTACTCAGTCTTTTATAATATAATTAAGGGTTCTATTCCTGCTTTTTGGGGGCCATGTGGTAATAGCTACTTTTCATATGTGTTTTTCTGACAAAAGGAAAGCATATTAGGATTGCACAGTATCCTAGAATATTAGTCTGGCTTACATCAATGCTAACAGAAGTAATTTCAGCACGTATCAAGGAAAGACTGTACCTTCATAAACATATATTGCCAATACCATGAGAATCTGAAATTAAAATCAAGGAGATATTCATCCAATACATTCCTCATAGTGCTTTTAACAGTTGTAATGGAAGACCAAGAAGCAGTTTTGCAGCCATGTGTCTGAGGCCAGATTTGGATGCCACCTGTGGCAAGTTTTTGAAAAATGTCAACATTATGTACAGTGGACCTGCCTTTAATTAATGCATGTTCGAATAATAGGATTATTAATAATTAATGATACTGACTTACTAAGTCAACATGTAACACCAACTCACTCTGCCCCAAAGCAATGCCTATGCCATACACTGGCTATTTACATCTATTTAAACACAAAAGGCATATCAGCAATAATCTTTTGAGTCAGGATGGTTACTGCGTCTGAAGTAGGTAAGTAGGTAAATCTGCCCATTATTCAGTGAGGAACATTTCCTCACAGTCTTTTGTCATTCAGGTGTGGGTGATCTGAGTACCATTAGCACCTCATTAACATTTAGACATTCAGACCATGCATTTTGGGGAGGTTTGTTGGTTTTTTTTTCTGTTGCTGCAGGTGTTTTTCCTGATGCTCCCGTTCAAGCAACAGAGGGTTTTAAGAACTACTGTGCACACCTTCAGGTAAGTTGCACAGGAAAAGACAGTCCAGGGATCAGTTCAGGAGAGCTCGTAGAAGCCTCTTCAATTTGCTTCGGGGAGTAGCACCCATCAACGGTTCAATGCATAAGTGCACTTTGTTGTTTACTTCTTTATTTCAAATGAATGCTTTCCTACATTCCTGAGTCTCAAACTTCATACATACAAGGAACATTTTTTTAAAAGAGCTTATTCATACGAAATTCCTCATCCTTCATGTTAAAGGATCTTCAGGGAACAGGAAAAAGAGTCGAGGAGATGATGCTAGTGAGCCTGGAAGAAGTCTGAAGCACTGCCAAGACAGCAGCACATTCAGGAATGCAGTTTCAGGGTTCCATGATGTTAAGTTTAGCTGGACTGTCACTGACTCACAGCCACTCCAACATCAGAACAGACTGACAGAGAAACTTACTTTTAAGAATATGTTCTTGTCCTAAATGAGAATAACTGAAGCGGGGGTAGGTGTGGAGGGGACNAGAGAACTAAAAGAAAATCCCCAAAACATGCAAAAAAAGCATGAAACTGCTTGCAGAGTAGGGCTTGAAAAATTCATATCATAAATATCCACCACGTGTATCATCTGTGTTACCTCTGACCTCACGTGCTGTAAGATGTGACTATGAAAACCAAGGCAGGTTGGTTGCTTCACCTTATCCCTGAATGCAATAAAGGTCTTTCTGCTCACTTGAACAGAAGTTGCACCTTGCATGTTTTTCTGTATTTGGTCAGACGTGCTGTACTTTGAATACTGCAATTCTGAGAAAAATGTGTTGGATTCAATAATAAGACCTCATCCTATTACTCATTGCAATGTTATGTAATGAAAACAGCAACATGTTTTGGCACACTTTATACCTTAATTCCTGTTGGGTATATTACTTAACTTATGCATGACAGTATCAATTAATTGAATAGCAGACGACGCATATTATGAACCCAAAAAGGCTTGTCAGTCAATATTGTCACTCCAATTTCTAATTCAGTAAACTGTATATTAAAAAGCTACCACTTATATTTGCAAAATAAAATGCATTTAAAGATGTTGCCAAACCATTTTATTTAGGCTGGGAGGTACTTCTCCTTAGAAACACATTGAAAGCAAAAGAGATTAGGTATGATAATTTTTATACAGCTGATATTTTTAAAAATATAGATGTAGCTACAGATATAAATGATGCAGATATAGAAAGAAGCATAAAATCTGAAATATCCCTTATTTACAGCTCTGGTGATGTGCAGTGTATTATGGATACTCTAGACAAATAGAGGGGACAATCTGCAAGAAGTGTTAAACTGTGAACTGCTTGATTTTGTATTTTGATTTCCAGTTAACACCTGTAACAGTGGCTACACACACTGCCAGGTGCAGTGGCAGACATTTTGAAACAACAAAGTTTTTCCAACAAAACTTCTAACTTTGATGTTAAAAGCAAAATCACAAAAACTCTAGTATTTGTTGGTGGCATTTAAAAGTCATTATATTGCAGATCCTGAAATTAAGCTGAACACTAACTTCATACATTGGGAAACTAACTAGGTAAGATAAACATCTACTGCCATTTTACATCCTGTTGACAACCAGAGCATTTCTATAGTCAGGTCAAGCAACGTTCACTGACCATAATTCCCCAGAAAGGTAAAGACATCTTTTCTGAAATATAGTGCATTGACTTTTCAAAAGCAAAGTGATAATAAAAACAGGTCAGTGTTTCAAACAAGCAAAATTATTTACTGGAGGTTTTCTATGAGATCAGCCATCTTTTTGTCTGAAAATGAATGTGAGTATTCACAAAAGTGGAGATAAATGCTTTTAATCCATAGTCGGATGTGTATGTTAGCATAAAAAGCACTTTACAGAATAGCATCACATATTCATTTAAGTATATTTTTAAAACAGCCACAATGAAAGAATTTATGTTCTTTACTGACTGAAGTTCAAGCCCCATTATGCTCTCCACCTCTTTCTCCAATCTACAGGGGGTTGAGGCTTATGAAAACAGACAAGGAAATACCAAAACCAGCCTTTTTTAGCTCAAATTAGCAACTTATACCTCGAAGTGGAAAACATTAAAATAATGCCAGTCTTTGAAATCAAGGAACATTTTCTGTCCTGAATGCTGATGGACAAAGCATTGACTAGAAGTAATGAGTTAGATACCCACGAACAGTGGAAATAATATTTCTTCTCTTTCTCTAGATTTCCTTGTCCCACAAAACATTTACACATGAAGGAGCCTCTCTCTGTGAAAAAAATAAGTTGGGTTAACAGTGACAGGTAGGTCTAATTTTACATCAACCCAGAACAAAATGGGAACCTTTTAACTTTTTTAAAAAATTCTCTAGGAAACAGCAATTATAAAACTGTAACCGGTTGCTTTATCATATTATGACAATAATTTACAATGAAAGATCTAGAGGATTACTCATATTCCTAAAAAAAGAAAAGTGCATGCCCACCATTTGTATACTGGTTCAGTAAAATATTCTAAACAGACTTCTCTAAGAATGGCATTGCTGGCTGTTATAGCTCACAATATAGTTTGCAACCTTGTATTTTATTTTGTGAGAAAATGAGAATTCAGTGTTTCAATATGTGACATACATTACATGAACATGAACCCTTATTACATTTGGACTTCTCATCCAGTTCTTATAAGAAAGCCTAAGGTTAGTCACTGTACAACAAGCCTTGTAGAGTTAATAAGTTCTGCATTCTATACCATATGAACATATAAGCAATTGAAAACACAAACTATGATAACTTACTGACAGGTATAAAACACTTCGACCAAAAAATCCCACAAAACCCAAACCACTGCAACCATATATAATAAAATAAGTCAAAAGTAGTTAACTGAAGCTGGTTTATTGGCAATAAATGAAAATCCAACAATTGATATTCAGAGGCTTAAAAAGAAACAGCTCTCCATATGCTCTCCGTATTTTATTAAATCAACTAGTTATCTCCAATATTCAGCTAATATTTTTAAGCTTTTGCCTTTTTTTGCCTCCTCCCCATCCTCCGCTTAGCTGCACTGGATGGTCTCGAAATGATATCCGTTCTTTATGAGATGGACGCAAACATGATTTTTCTGGAGTAGAAATATTATTTTCTAAACAACAAAACAGACATGAAATTAAAAACCAACCAACCAAAACTCCCTAAATTTCACTGTATTATATTCTTTTGAAGACAATAATATTTTTATGTCTAATTTGACAGCACACAATTTTTATAGTTATGTATTGCTCACCTCTTAAAAGTAATACAAGTATTTTCACAAGGTAGTATTTTCAAAAATAAAAAACCTCCTTATCCAAATAGATAGTAAAATTACTCAACAAAATTATCGTATTTTTAAAAGTGCCATTGTCTGTCCATTTTGAACTTACATACTTATGGACACAATGCTTTTGACACAGAAACTCGCCCTTCAAGTGGATGAAGAAGTAGTTCAGAGGATATATCTAATTAACAAGTTATTGTTTTACTATATTAGACCACATAAAAGAGAGATTTCTTTTGTTCAAAGTTCAGGAATACTTAAACTTAGATGCTGGACGGTGCCACAGAAAAAATTAGGAACACATAGGGATAAGTGAAACAATCACTTTCATTGTCATGCATATAGGTGCTTGAATAACTTAGACAATAGTTTCTACAAAACTCTTAAGACGATTATTTAAATAAAATAACCAGGAGGCATGACCAAAGGTATGATATGCATTTAACATAAATTAACACTTAACACCTGGAAATATCTTTCTTTGGCATCTCTAAGAAAGAAAACATCTGTGGAAGACAATCCAAACTTTGCAAGAGAATGATATGATGTTCACAATACAGCAGTTGACATGTGTGTATATATATATATATATATACATAAAATTAACATCCCAGCTTATCAAATACATATTTTACAAACAATTTTTTGCCTCTTACCAAAGGAAAATATTATTACCTACATAGTTTCAGTATTTTTGATATTTTAAATATTTAGTACTTCTCAATAGAAATATTAAATTTCTTACAATACATAGTGCCAAAAAAGTAGAACAAAGTTTAAATCATATGAATGAATATCATTCTATGTACCAAAGAGTAAGAGTTTCTTTGTTTTCTCATGGATCCTTTTATGTAACCTGCTAGATCTAAAATGTCATGAGGTTTTCCCAGCCCACAGTTCCCTTTCTTATGAATTCTTAAATTATTGCAAATGTATCTTACTAAACAGTTCTCTCTTTTGGCAGTCAAGAGCTTTCAAGTATTTTTAACATTATCTCCATTCATCTTCTTATGCCTCTACAGATGTAGTCAATTGTTTTTTTCTTAAAATATATTATTTACTCTACATGTACCTCCTAAAGATTTAAAATCCTGGTATTTCGTCTTTACAGCATTCCCAGTTTCCTTGCCTTTGGATTATTTTATATAACACCTCAAATGGTAGTAGATCTCTCTAGTACAGAAAGGCTTTTGTTAAAGAGCACAGAAAATATTTAATCACGCAGTAAACTTTCCATTAATTATTTTGCCTGGGAACCATAACATATTCACTGAACGCTAAAACCCTCAAATTAGTAAATGAAGTGGCTAATTAGTGAAACTTCAAAATAAATCTAACATGGTAATAATATTTTTTAAATTGCATGCCTTTAATTTAAAGAAATATTTTCTGAAACTGAAAACACTGTTAAGCAACAAAAATAATTACGACTGGAGTATGTTCTTTGTTAAAATAAAAACAAAAAGGAAATACCTACTGCATATTTGAAGTGGAAAACAAAATTTGGCTAACTTATCCTTTTCACAAGCACTCATCTTCAACAGAGTATCAATAATATAGGTAAACAAGATACACCAGCTATTTTTTTCCTATATTTTGACAAAAAATACATTTTAGTCGATTATTTTTAAAACAGAATAAAAACAAATGCTAGAAAGAGCCTATCAAAAATGAATTTAAAAACTAGTTTAGTAGTGATACAATCAATATAGAAAGACAGTCAATCAACCTCATCCTAACTGCCCGATCTGGATTATTTCTGGACTAACAACCTCACTTGTTAATGAGTCTGTGTGTACTGCTAAATAGTATTTTCATTATGGATTTCAGAAATCTGTACAAATAAGGTTTTTGGCTCTCCACTTGTAACTACCTGCAATTCATTGGAAGGGATATATTGTCCTTACATGAGTATGAAATGCATATTATTTATTCCATTAAAAAATTCCCGAAAACCTGCTATAATTTGCTGCAAGAAACTTGTGAAAAGTCTTCATAAATTGCTAATACATCCTTTTATTTTGGCAGAATAACAGCTTCATCTATCATAGCATGAATTCTGCTTGTCTAAATCGAGTCAAAAGTTCACAAATTAATTTTTTTTATTTTTAATTGATTTACACGTTTCGAGTCAAATACTTTGATCAAGAAATGTAATAAATTATTAATCTGGAGTGCATATAGGCTGTGTGGCAAAACAACATCTTAGATGTCTGTGAGAATCATTGCTCAGGATTTGTAGACCCTCAGTAATAGGGCGGGATAACTTCATCAGTCTAAAGGTATGTTCACAAAATCCCAGATACTCTAAAGGTGTAGATTCTCTGCTCCCTTGAATGCGGGTTTAACGAATCAGAGGCTCTCCCAAAGTACAACAGTCATGGGTCTCTTTTTCTTTATCTGGCTTCATTAGACTTCGTAGTGTTTGCTTTAAACTACATTATAAAATTGTGACCTACACAAACTGAATTGAAGCACAGACTAACTCTGTATTCTTTCTTTCCATCCTTTGCACAGTTCTCAGCACATTCAGCCAAAGAAAATAAATCCATTCTAGAGAATGATCAACTAATTTGGAATGAAATATCTACGGAGGGGTTTGTTGTAAATCACTGTAAATCATTCCCTTTGTATGTCCCATTTTTCCATCTTTGAAATGGGCATAATTATGTGTGCACTACTGATAAAGCACTTCTGATATCTACTAAATAGTACTAAGAGATGGGTATTATTATCAATGCTGCTGTTCCAGTTATCAGTCTAACTGGAGTGATGAAAGACAGAGGTGGCATGGAGAACCAACAACCTATTCCCTGAAGAAGACTTTTAAAGCACAGATTAAGTAACACCAGCATAGTGCAGTTTGCTCACTCCTATTCACATCACAGCTATTTCTCAGATGTTACACTAGTGGCTATTGTAACTGTTAGTGGCTTAAATATTATTTATGATTGAAAAACTGTGTCATAAAGCAAAGAAACCTCATTTATAATGAAGGTATTAGTCAAATATGAGAAAGGGTTTTGCTGCAGTTCTTTCTACTAGAGTTCAATGCAAGACCAAACAGAAAGATTAATGAAAACAAAAGAGTAGAATCATAGATTCATAAAGGTTGGATAGGACGTCTAAGATCATGGTGTCCAACCATTAATGCAGCACTGCCAAATCCACCATTAAACCATATCTCTAAGCACCACACCCACAAGTTTTTGAACATTTTCAGGGATGATGATTCCACCACTTCTCTGGTCAGCCTTTCCTAATTCTTGACCACCTCTTCAGTGAAAAAAAAAATTCCAATATCTAATCCAATAGTGATTATCCAATAATGAATGTGTTGAAAATACAGGACTTACCTGATTGATCATCCATATGCCCACAAATTGCTAGGCTTACTTTTACTTCATGTCTTTTGCCATTCCAGTGAAAATCTAGGTATGAGTATTTCACATGTGCTCAAGAAAGAGTAGCTTTGCACGTAAGTGTAAAGTAAGCAACTAGGTAGAATCTTGCAAGAAGAAAAATTGCATGTAAACTAAAAAAACTCCATTACTTGATTGTCAATACCTGTGTTGACAATAGATTTTCTGATTCTGAGTTTCAAACAGGGAATTTTTTTCCTTCAGAAATATTTAATAAAGACACCTCCATTAGGAAATTGTAAGAATTTTGTCAAGGTCAAGGATATGAGAGAAGACAAGAGAGTCTGGTAAGGGAAAACAATGGCATTCTGAATTAATAGACTGAACCTAGAAATGTTCCTTAAAAAAAGTCTTGTTTTTCAAAAAAAATTTTAAAAAAGCAGCAAACTGAAAATAAACTCAACTTTCTGAAACCCCCCAAAACATACCAAAATGAATAGGCAGGTGAATCCTTAAAATATTTGTTTCACTTTTATTTGTTGTTTTGAGGTTTTTTTGAGGGACCTTATATATTTCTCTCACAGTATTATCAATGATGTGAACAGTTTTTACAGCAAGCTTGGATTTGCAATTTCCTTGCAAATTGCAAAAAAATTTGCAATTTTCTCCATTTTCCCCTAAACTGCAATGTGTCCTGCAAATGACTGGTTCACATACTAGCATATGAGTGAATCAAATACTACTATCATAATTTCATAATTGGTAAAATAAAGGTGTAATTTACAGTCACATTTCACTATAAAGAGATCTGTAAGGCATATAGTTCATTAATATGCATACATACACACATAGTTATGCAGATATGCATTTGTGATTTATGAATAATTGTGAGCATGATCACAATACTTTTATTTCATGTTACGTTCCTTAAGTGTATTTGTAGTGGGCCTTGCCCAAAGGTAACAATAGAAAGAGTCACACCATTTCAAGATACTGTCCTTAGTACCTTTACTAAATAGAAATTACATATATATTAAATATAAACTAATATGTTTACTAAACATAAATTAGAACAATTACATTTGGTTCACTATATATAGTACTGATATTTTTGACAACAACTATTATTATTATTCTTACCATTATCTCTACTAGAATTAAATAGAAACTGGCAAGTATATTAAGTATAATTTAACATGGTGCATGGTTATTCTAATACCCACTGATGTGGGAACAAATCTCAGCCAAGAAAAGCAATTTAATTTCTCCTATCCCAAAGCAGGCTTTGGAAGACAGGCTCTAACAGTTATTTACTGTACATTCATTTACTTGTAACAATTTACTATATGAAGCTCCAGTATGGTCTGAAAAACTTTCAGATGCCTGTATATATCAAAAAACTATTTCTTTTGAGTATGTGCTGAAAGCTTGTCTTGGGGTAATGTCACATGCTTCTATTTCTAAGCAGTCACTTTTTGGTTGTTTAATCTGTTTTCTGCTATTGATTTGTTCTGGTCTTTTTTTTGTTAAAGCCTGGGTCTTTTAACAAATGTCAAGGTTTACATATCCTCTGTTTTGATAAGTAATGCAATATGTAAAATGCTTTGAATGAAATTCTTGGTGTCCAAGAAGAAAAGCTTTGTTAAAAAGGTTATGATAGAAATTTTATGATGCATAGTAGACGTCATAGGACATTTATCGATCCACCTAACATTGTGTGTCTGGAGATATCATTTATTTCAAAGTCCTTACCATATTGTTTTACTTAAAAGCAAATACAGCATAAGAAGGCATGAAGAAAAAAACCTCAACATTTTAATGAAAGTGACCAGAACGAATCCTTAGCAGCAAAGCATTTACATCAATTTAAGCTCTGGAAAGAAGGTAGGTTCAGCAGGTCTGTGAAAAAGGTAAATGCTACAAAAAAGTTAACTTTTTAATAATATTACTTATGGCTATATTGAAGTTGGTTTTTTTTTTTAGTTGCATTGTTTGCATAAAAAATATTTCTTGTGTTGCAATTTTCCATTCTATTTTTCAATTTTGATATTGTATTTAAATAACATGGAGAAGTCTGGGGAGAAATATATATGAAATCCCACATGATATGTAAAGATCTATCTCCTTTTTCTATGGAGATTCAAAAAAAGAATATACTCATGATTATTTTTTTTTTTTGTAAGTAAATGTTGAATTTTGTTTGTAAATTTGCTTGACTTCATGTTGGTAGGAGTAGAGACTAGTTCTAGAATTTTATAGAAACAATGAACTTAAAGTTCTTTGTTTATCAAATACTGATACTCTTCTAACTAGATCATGCTGACAATTACATACTTGAATAATCTGAACTCTAAAATGTGACTGAGTCACATGGAGTTGAGAGAGATAACCATTTACAAGAATATATTATAAACATTTATTAATTGCCATTCCTTACAGTTAAAATAAACATAATAAACATAGGGCTCCAAATACATTCCTGTAAAACAACTCTTTTCTAACTACAAACAAGACTTTCAGCACCACTGGTTATTAAAGCTCAATAGTTATTTTGTGTTTCAGCTCCTTACAGATTTCCCCAATTTTGACCATTTAGGATGAAATTTTCCAAAAGGTTGGCCACTTCCAAGAAAATATGCAAATATTTATGTTGCCCTTTGCAGAGGAGACCTGCAATCTACCAAATAACAAAGCCTTCCTTTTAGGATTTGTCCAAATTTGGATCAAGTATATATGATTTGAAGTTCTTCCATGATCAGAGAAGGAATTCTTGATCTTTTGGGCTATATTCACAGAAATACCAGTCAGTATGGAAACATGATTTACCATGATATTACATGGAGCTAAGCACAATTACTCCTAAAGATAATGTGGAAGAACATGCTAAGTCAGGGAACATAAAAGCCTGCTCATTTCATGCTGTCTGTGGCAGATGAAGAATAGCTACAGGAACCACAAAGAGGGTAAGAATCAAAACTCCTACAGGACTGAGAGAAGAGGCAAAGGGCTGTAACTAAAATCCAAGAAAGAAATGAGACTGACTCAGAATCAAGATGAGAGAAATTAAAACTAATTTGGTAAATGATGTCCTGGCACTGCTGGGACAAGAGACTAAAATGACTTGACAAAGAGACTGACAGACATCAGAGAGAAAAACGTGGGGAAGGAGAAAAACGTGGGGAAGGAGAAAAACATGGGGAAGAAGAAAACTGGGAATTGGCAAAGGGGAACTGAGTAAGAATAAAGACCATCATGGATTATGGAACTAGATGGTTCCTAACTGTCAGAATTTACATAATTAAAAGAAGTGAAAATACAGCTAATGATAAGAAAGAACACAAAGAATAAGTACATTAAGAGACTGGACTCGAGATCTGCCGAAACAGTACACTAAACCAGGCCAAATTCGGAGGAGGTCTAAACTAGAAGATGATGAATCTGAGGATTACTGTCAGGAATAATCTGGATTCAAAAAGAAACAGATAGTGAGAGGAAAAAAGTAATCAGAGCGGGATCTGTAGAAACAAACAGAAGACTTGATGGCATATGTGGACGGAAGAGTGGATGGGAGAGGAAGCTTGTGCTGCAATAAGTTCGAGGACAGAAACAAGAATTGTTCATAGTAAAAGAAAGGATCACGGAACACAGGTGTGGAAAAACAGCAAAGAAAAGCAGACAAATTAGAAGGAAAAAAACAATGAAAGAAAGAGTGCCTTGGAAATGAAGCTCTTACAGACACATCTTTACCATCCAGTGCAACTCTCTGAAATAGTCCAAAACAAATTACTGGACCTTTCAGTGCACTGACTTGAGAAATATTTTTGAATCTACTTAAAAAACATCCCACAGTAATGGAAACATAAAATTGTTATTATTTACTCAAATCATAAGATAGAAATCCTTATCAATGGTCTAATGTTTCCATGGTTCTAAGTGGATATCTAAGTGAACTATAAGCCAATGTCTCGAAATGGATTTTTCTCTCTCTTTTTTTTTTTTTTTTTTTTTTTTTTTTAACCTGGTTTCTCTTAAAAAAAACCTCACACTGTAGAACTCCCAAACCTGAGTAGAAGACTATAGACTATCTGGCTGTAAAATTAAGCATTTAAAATTTAGAAAATGCCTCTGTGTATCTGTTCTTGAATTATTTTCATAATTGAAAACACAGATGATGAAATTACATGAGATCATATATAATTTTTTCTCCCTACTCTGGTAAATTCAATGAAAGCATGTTCTACATGCCTTTTAAAATCTGCATTTAGGTAATTTTTTAATATGCAACCTCAAAGTGAATTAAGCAGCATCTTGTAAAATGTCATTCTGTAGTCTGTTCAAAAAGATTAGGTATATGTTGTTTGATAGTTAAACAACACATAGAAAAATATGTATGCATCGCCACAAAAAAAGAAAAAAAAAGAAAAAAAAGAAGAAAAGAAATATGCACAAGAAACCCCTCGGTAAAATACGAGTAAATTCATAGACAGCTTAAAAATGATATGCTTACTACACAGAGTTTACAAATTCTAAATGAAAGACAGCAGTCCTTGAACTAGAATATATAGACAACAGTGATGCTAAGAAGAAAGGAACAGGAAAGCAGGAATTTTTTAAAGTGAAGCTGTACCATACACTGCTTATAAAAAGTTGAAGAGTTTCTAACAACTCTCATTATGAAAGAAAGGGAGGCAAAAATAATCAAATTGGGGGCTCTGTCAAGAGCAAAAAGAACTGAGTAAAGTTTAAAAAGAAAGCGAAATAAAAGTTACTATGTTTTTTGTTCTGAGTTGGAAGACTTTTCACTGTAAGAAAGTCGTAATTAAACTGCATTAATTTAATTTCATTGACTAACAGGATAGTAAAGTTTGAATTTATTTGAGAAATAGAACTGATAAATGTTTTTTAGTGGAGATATACATGGGTCCATTTTTGAACTAAGGGTGATAAAGGAATACAAAGGTTCAGGTCCTAAATTATTGATTTTTTTTTTCCCTGGAAAGCACTGTTTTACTGCTATCAGAGGCTCCCTGAAAAGCTAGAATTCAGGAAGGAGAAGAATTAAGGATTCTGGGCAGTACTTTAAATAACAGTTAAGAGGCACAGCCCCCTTTGCATTTCACTTTCAAATTCTGGTTTAGAAGATTGCAGTTCCCAGGGCAAATGTAATGAAAATAAAGCTAAAATTTGCTGAGAAAAGAAAACCACAAAATCGTGATGACAGTTAGACAATGTAAATATGTAGGAGACTCATCTAAAGGACCAACGTTTGTTGGCCAGAAATATATTAGGATGAGAGAAGGTGGTTGATTGTCACAGCCTACTCACAAATTAGATATTAGGATATACAAAAAACGATACTGTCTAGCCAGGTATGAAAAATACTTAACTTTTAATTCTTGCAAAATATTCCTATGTCCATCTTGCAACTTTATTCTGACTACAGTACTAGTGTTCAGGGAAGTATTAAAACAAAAAACACAACCAGAAATTCGCACCAATGTTTATGGAGTTAATAAAAATGATAAAGAATGGTCAGATAAGAATGGACACCACCACACCCCCGCCCCCAACCAGCTCCACCCAAAAAAATAACCTCATGAAAAGAAAAGAAAAAATAGTTACTAGGCAGCATAAAGCAATAACTATGATTTCTAGAAGGAATATAATATCCCTTCTACAACATAATATAAATATATTCTTAGATCATAATGTACTGGCCATTAACAGAAGTGAAGTCCTAAATTAGACAGATAACGATTTAGTCCAGCTGAACAATGGCTACTTTTTCTTTAGGTTATATATATTTTTTAAGCTTTATTTTTTTAATATTGGGTCAATTTAATGAACAGCTAGTTTTCCCATTAAACATGTAGGGAAACAAATCAAATGCTTTTAAGTAAACAAGTGCTTTCCTTAAACTAAGATATACTATGTTAAAAGCATTTCTTTTATTACTTAATTAATTTTGCTTGTCAAGGAACAGAATTAAATTAGGATTAAGTTTAGGATTAATCTCTCCCATCCAAACATTTCAGAAAAAATATTAAATTTGGCTTATAAAAAAACTTTAAATTGTTTAATCCAGAATTCAAAAAACCTGCCTCTGGAAAAAAAGATCTATAGAAGGAACATAAAAGTTGGGAAGTTCACAAAAATATTTCTTAAAATCTTAGCCTTTCTAAAATACCCTGTGAATTAAAGGATAATAACTTCGAAGTCTTGTACGTTTTGTCTTAACAAAGACATGATCATTCATACATTTGCCTATAGTATATATAAAAGGCATTTTATTTCAGTATCACATAAATTTGAGAGGGTTTTTTTTAGTAAATATACTTAAGAATCCATTATCTTGTATTCATAGACTTACTTTTCAGCTTGTAAGATCCCAACAATTTATTGATACAATTTCTAAATTACAAGTTATATATAAGGAACATGTATGATACTCCCAGATAACAGCTCTTGATTCCTATCAATAATTGAATTCTGAGCAACAACTAAAACTATGGATGTTGGAAAGTGAACTTAGTAACATTTTATTAATTAAGATTGTCAAACCATTGAGGTTGAGATCTCCTGAAGAAATGGTACAAGAGCTTGATTAAATAATTTATTTAAATGACAGCACCTCTAAGGTCACAGCATCTTTATAATAATCTGTAATACAACTGCAGCTTAACTCAAAGGGAATACACCTACTAAATCACTGAAACAGTTCATAGGCATCTTCATTTAGTATTTCAGAAGGCAAAACAAAGAGAGAATATAGAACAGGAAAGCATTTTATAACAAATACATTCTCAGTAAAGGCAAATTTATAATGTTTTCAGATTAAGGATACCATGGGGCTAATAATTTATTTTTGATTATTGAAAAGCAACAGTCTTTGGCAAACAGAACTAATGTAATAAACATGTTTCTATACTGCATATGAAATGTACAAAGCTGACATTAATGTCTGGTTTTATATATCATGAGTAATGAATGTATCACCACTGTTTAATTTCGTAAATCCATGATGATAAAATTATAGAGATGCATATGCAGAAACATATGTAAAAAGACATAAGACCTGGGCTTTTTTTTCCTTAGTTCTTAGGCTACTGAAAGGAGAATGAATACATAGGTATGCTGTAGTGTATGAATACTTTATGAAAGTATACCTGTATTACCAGACACTGTAAACTCTCTCTCTCTCTCTCCACACCCACCCCCCCACTTTTATGACTCTGCCAGTTGATTGTTCTTTCCTGCTCCTTTCCTAATGTCTCCTTCCTGAAAGTATAATGCAATGACACTTTTATCTTCCAAACAAAAAACCTGTTCCCAAGATCCACACAGGCAAGTTCTACATGTCGAAAGAGTTCACTTTAATTTATTTTTGCATGGAGTTACAATATAGGTTACAATCTAAACAGCAGTTATACACTAATATGAATGCGGTGTATACAGTGTAACTCAATTGTTCAAGATATGCACAAATTCTATTCCGGATATATGAAAATAATGATAATTTTCCCATTGACATCAGTAGTTTAGAGTTATCTCGCCTAAATTCAGGATCTTAGCAATTAGGACTCTCGTATAAGTTAAATTGTGTGGCTTCATCACCAACCAATGGAGACAAACAAAAAAACTAAGGACACAATTTGTTCTTTTCTAAGATGGCAACCACAAAGACAGAATTATATTCTTTCTCCACTGACACAATCAACTTAGACTACGATGATAAATTTTATCTAATCTAATTTTAGGAATGTAAATCAAATGAATAAGCACAAGCACATTGAGTCACTATTATCTTTTGTTTAACATAAATAAATTATTTTTATTAATGTAAATAAATCTTTATTCTACAGCCTTTACAAAATATGTCAGAAAAATAGAGATTTCAAGTATTTTTACATGTTTTTCTTGAATTTTAATTTACTTTTCACTGAAAGTGAAAATTCAGCATACATGGAAACATAATCAAAAAGTAAATCCAGCAATTTATATATATAAATTATATGAAATACCTAATTTCTATTTTGACAACAGTTCAAGAAACTTCACTACTTAAAAAGTTTTAGGAACTTGGATAATTTTGCCAAAGTTATATAATACAGTTTATATTATCTGTAATGTGGTTTTTGTGGGTTTATAATTGTATTTATTTGAAAAAGACATTTTATACAAATAGAAAAAGATAGTATGTCATATTATCAGAAATATATTAACATTTCTTCAGTTGTATTACACAAAATAAGACATGAAACTTAAAATTCTATAATTTTATGACATTCAAGTATTATTTTTTCATTTTTTCTATATATATATTCTTTTATTACCTTCTTAGAGTAGTAAAAATACAAGCCTTTAAAAGGATCTTCTACTACTGAGCTATAGTAAGCTCAGTGGGATCACATACTACAGCATAACTGATAATCAACATGACAGAAATCTGTGCCTTGATTTGTGATATGTCTTCTGGTGTTCAGATAACAAAATATGCATTTTTCAAAGCTCTTTTGGAAAAAAAATAAGAGGAATATTAAAAAAAAATCTTTTTCATACTTTAGGGAAAAGAAAATCTTCTCAGGACTCAGACATGCGAAAACCTACAATACATCACAGGGAACTTCCCATTAAAACCACAAGAGGAAAGTCTATTGATATTAAAGTTTTTAAACAAAACTGTAGTAAATGTATGATAACAAAGAAAGATAAGCAGCATGTGTTATTACGGATTCCAAGCATGCTCAGTTCTACTTAGAATTTTAAAGTGATCTTTAATACTGATATTGAAAAGAACCATAACTTACTTGAGGATCTTGCTGAGTGTCTGTGTGGCGGCTTATTTTTTTCTCTGTTCTCAGTCAAAGCACTTCCACTGGCCATGGAAACAAGGTCTAAATCCATGTCTTCTCTACTTACACGGCTTGCCTGGAAGCAGTGGGAGAGAATGTACACAATCATGAAACAAAATATAACATTTTCTGAATGTAGCTCACATTACTCCGAATAAACAAACAGGGTCTGTCAAACAACCTTCTTCAAAATGATACCACAATCCTTTTTTGTTGCCCAGGCTGAACAAATGCACTATGTCAAAGCATTTTTGTAAATAAGAGCCGATCTTAAAATTGTGGTTTGTGATCTGAGTCAATGCAACAACAAAAGAAAACATTTTAGTACAGTAATTTTGAAGAAAATCAATCTTGCAGAGGGCTGATGAAACCTTAAACAGCTTAAGATCATTTACTGACCGGTCTATAATTTAAGTTATAGTTGAATGTCAGAGATGTCATATTGGATTATTTCCTGCAATATTTATGCTTTATCCAGGACACGTATCACTTCAATCAGTCATGGGCCCAGTGAGTAATTTAATCTTTTAGGATTTTGCTAATTAACCATAACCATCAGACAGCATTTTAATTACACTTTAGGCAAGAGTATTATATTAATTATAAACTTCTAACATGTAGTGGTGGTATGTTTTGGCAGGAGGCATGTTACCTGCACACACACATGACAAAATAAAAATGAAAATCATATTTCATTTTAGGAATGCTGCTTTGGGAACATGTAGGGCAAAGTTTAAAAACAGACCTGAAGATACCACCCATTGTAAATTGCAGATCATTATTTTTGCAGAAACAACTTCACATTTACTGAAAAAGGTAATGAAAAGCCATTCAGCACCAAAAGCAGCCTCTAACAATAACAAGATATTGAGGGCCAGTAACAATGACGGGGAAAAAAATCAGACACTGCTGATGAACAGTCTACAAAATCCCCAGTGTAGAGTCACTCGGCTGGAAGTACTGAACACAAGGATACACTTTTCTAGTCTCTGAACCTACAGAAGTGATGTCCAGAAAAGTAGATTACGTCTTTCCTCTCTCTGGGCTGAAGAGCTAGGTGTCTTTCAGCAGCTAGGTGTCTAACTGAATTTTTTTTTCTTTTAATATAAAAACAAACAAACTACAGAAAAGGAAGGACTGTGCTCGTGGTAATGTCACTAAACTTTTTCCTAACATTGTAGTAGCAAGACTGCTCAACCAGGTATTGAGAGACTGCGTCTCAACTCCTTCCTGAGGGGGCTAAAGCCCACAGCTCCCTTTTTCTCAGGAAAGTGCTGTTACTGTGAAGTAGTAGGCCATTCTGGAGGAGACGATTTCCAGACTTCCTGTTCAAACTAGCTCACTGTACCAAAAGCAGCACTGCACCCATGCAGACAGGCTTTGTAGTCCAGTCTAACTTAGAGAACTCAGATGAAATGGGAGACCTGTTTCATTTCCTTGTCTTTACTCAGTCACTGTTTAATGTAAAATTCATTAAAAAGTCCATGCATTTTCAAACCAAAAACTCAAAAGATACAAAGATTTTACACTCTTCCTTAGTGATTGCATACCTTTTGTGTCCACACAGGAAGTTTATCCCTTATTTCCTGATGCTTACCTTTCATATGTTTAATGATGAGGATTCTAAAGTTTTGCTTTGCATAGCTAGTCTTTATTATAGATGTTAATAGCAATATTTTATTTTCTTTTCCATAGCTGTGTGAAGAAACTTTGAAAAAAATTATGTTTTACCCTGCTAATTATTTCTATTTTTTCGGCCTTAATATTTACAGTTGCTTTCAGCTTGTGAGAGCTTCCTATTTTCAAAATCTTTACATTGAAAGCTTTTAGTCTTTCCTTAGTAGACTAATTCAAAATGCAATGATTGTGATACTCAAAGAGATTCAAACCAATGGAATTGATCATTCTTATTTCTATCTAACCTGTTTCAACACACAGCAAAAGTCTTTTAATGTCCCAATTCCCAAAGACACAGGAGGCCATAGAATTTTATGCAGTTAGCCTTTCCATGGTAATATTATCCAATCCTTGCCATCACAGAAACTAAGTCGTCATCATCTCATAGAAAACGATATTCAGGGTTACATGCTAGGTTTTAATAGGGCTGTCTTGATCTCTGATGTAAAATATTTGTTATCTTATTTTAAACAAAGTGAAGTGCTTTCACCCCATTACAGTCAGAGTAATATTTAAGGTTGTATTAATCACTGGAGCAAACTAAATTTTGGCTTTTTAAAGAAGCTGATGCAAAGTCCCCTGAAGCTAATTAAAACCTTCCCTTTTTCATTTATGACTTAGAACCGAAAGTTGGAAGAAATTTAAGATACTGGCACAGTTTTTTGCAGACTATAGTACTGGAATTCCATCTGTAGAGATCACCATAGTTAACTCTTCAGACTTCATGCCCTTGGTTTTATTACCACAAACCTTTCTTACTAATTAATTGAAAATTAGTACCAATCAGGAGGAATCTTTGCCTTTAACACAGTTTTGCAATATATATATTTTCTATTTCTATGTAAAATTATCAAGACCTTCTGTAACCTTCAGAGATAAATGGTGCTTTTGAATTGAAGTTACATCTAAATGATCTGGAGATACTGATCAATAGCGAAGTGGTTAACCCCGTAGGTAACTTAAACACACGAAAAGAATCAGGAAGTCTATCCCACTTGCTATTCCACAAAATCAAATTACTTTAAAATAGTTTAAACTGCAAGTCAGCATGCCTTCCAAAGTACTTCTATGATATTACTAGTGAGAAAAAATCATCAAAATGACCAAGATTAACATAATAAGGGCTTAGATTTACTGCAGGTTACTACAAAGCAATAATGCCCAGTTAGAAGACTTTATTGTTTATATGCAACCATTGAAATGCCATATTGTATCCATGAAAAAGAAAGTCTTAAATTACTGGAATGTGTACAAATATAATTTAGAAAACTGTATGAATCTAGTGCTTTCAGAATGAAGGCTTATGGAACACATAAAAAGCAAGGATTTTCTAGCATATCAGAAAACTTCACGATCGAGCATATGACATAGGAATAAACTCCTGGAAATGCCCAGGAATGCTTTCCTCTTCTAATACGTGCTCTCTCTCTCTCTCTTTTCTTTTAATATATTTTTTCCTCTTTCTTTCAGTTTATAAGATTTTTTTGATAATGATTGCTGGTGTTAACTTGATTTTTATCATGACTTCATAGCTTTTAAGTAAGCTACTGTGCAAAAGCAGTACGTGTATATTCACATTTCAACCTTTAAGAGAGAACCCATATAAATTTCAAAACCAAAATTCTCCAGCCATCTGTGTGTACAAACCACATCATTATTTCACTGCCTGTATAGTACTGCTTTCTGCATTAGAGATACATTTCATTCCATTTTCTATTTTTTTGAACCATCTATTGCATTTTTCTCTGTATTTCATTCATGTGGAACAGCTATGTTATTATGTGGCACAGGCTGTGACAATTCCTTAACTTTTCCAGTTATGTGGGCACACCACATAATACTATTGTGGGATTGCAGCAGTATTTTGTGGACAGAACTGCTTAGTGTAAATAACGTACAATCTACCTATGTGCACATATGCTTACCAATAATTACATAATATGTAATTTAGATAACATTATTGAATTATGATTTGCTCAAATTAAATCAATTACTGTTTTAGACTTGACCTAACAAGTAACTATTGGTGCTGCTGCAATCAAACCCCACAACAGTCATTTGGTTCATGCTTTCGCCCTTTAAATTTTAGAAGAACCTAAGAATTGGACACACTTGCCAGAGAAAAATATTTGACAAAACCTGTCTTAAAGAAAACAGTAATAGTAACATCTAAGTCTTAAAAGCACTTTTTTCAAAGGTGAATTTTATGAGAGTTTATGGAATTATTTCCAAAACATGCAAATTGCATAGGTTGTGAAGCTAAAGAAGGAAGAGGCTAGAAAAGGGCAAGATTGCTCAGAGAACAAAATGAGGCATATGACACATCATCTAACTGGGAAATACCTTTTATGCAATATGTTGCATCATGTATATGAGTATAAAACACTAATTCTGCATAGGTTCCAAACTTTTGCTCCATTTCTTTAAACCATACAAAATTATATCAATAAGAATATTGCTAATTTGGCATTAAAATGTAAAACCTATGGATATAGAAATGGAGCAAGTATACATTGGCCTTTAGGCATCACAACTGCTTGCTATTAAAGGAACTTTTGGGTATCTCTGACACAGTCTTTCAATTTTGTGAATCGTCAAATTGTAATCTGCTCATATTTCCCCTCCTGCCAACTTACCTGTTACAGAAAATCCAATATTTTTAAAATGCTGCAAAAGGAATGAATCATGAAAAGAGCAGAGGGCATTTTAAGATGTAAAAAAATTATAAAAAAGAAATTGTAGGAATAAGTCTGATTTCATGCAATGTTTTCAATAATGTCACCATATTAATATACAATTCTAACTTAACCGTATTTCAGTAAATGACGTTGAAGGCATATTAGAATGATTTAGGTATTATACAGAATTTGAGAATATTTTAAGTTGTTCAGTTGACAAGAATACATGTTTTCAGTAAATAATGTAGTTGGTACTGAACCATATTTAATTTTTTTCAATTTTTTTTTGGAAATGCAGATTTAGAAGCTTTAAAAAACACACAGTGGCATTCAATGTCTTAAAAATAAACTCAGCGTCAGATCATGAAGTTAGAACCCTGTGTACATACATGGGGTTTTGAGCTAAAATATTTTCTCCTGATCTCCATCAGGGGATGACTTGATTGCCAAAGAGAGATAACACTACAGAATTATATTAATCAAAAAATTATCCTGTTTTTACACCAGGGATGGATTGGAAATACCTCAGTTCTCCAAAATCCCACAAAGAAACAAGTTCTTACCACAAGCTGTACTTGTCTATTGTCACATATCGCAGGATCTAACTCAGGCAAAAAACGACAGCTGGGAAAAATGTAGAATAGAAATTTCAGTAACTCCCACTGGACTGGGCTCACTAAAATACCTGCACAGAATCTTTTCAGGAAACAATCCAGCTTAATTATTTAAAATAATTCCATGATTAAGATGCATCAGAGAAATTAATATTAACTGATAAAGTATCAGAGCAATTCGTTTTTAATTTTTTGTACTTAAGATTAAAAAATTCAATCAACAATTGTTTATTCAAATGATAGAATATTAAGTTAAAATATAAATGTCAATATGTACAACTAGCATGACTTTTTGTATGTGTTGACATAAATTGTAGAAAAGCCAGTTTTCGTACTACTTTTTGTAAGAATAAAATTGTTTTCAGTTGAATAAATACATTAGATGTTCTAAACCGTCTACCAATGAAGTTTGAATGGAGATCAGTTGGACTTTTGGCACATTAAAAACTGGTATCATGATCTTCAAAAAAGTCAGTAAAAATACTAGGGCATAGCATGCACCTGCCTTGGTAGGAAAACAGTATCTAAGAAAATTATTATATAAATTTTTGTGTCTTCTTACTTTCAAACATCAGTACATGTTGTGTTCCAGTATTTTTATTCAAATTCAAAGTCATGGAAGTCATCTTAAACAAACACTATGAGTATTTCTCTATTACGGACCATGACTGAAAGATAAATATTTCTTCAAAGCCAGATAAATATTTCCTAAAGAACATGTTTTTCATATAGATTCTACAGTCATTAATACAAGCTGGATATGCGGTATATTTTTCTGCACAAGACAGAACAATTTGGAG
Source organism: Daphoenositta chrysoptera (assembly GCA_013397915.1). Classification (NCBI taxonomy): domain Eukaryota; kingdom Metazoa; phylum Chordata; class Aves; order Passeriformes; genus Daphoenositta; species Daphoenositta chrysoptera. The sequence continues at coordinate 1,118,082 of VZRO01000776.1, forward strand.
CCCATTTAATTATAAATTAAATAAATCTTAAATGAAAATAATGCTAGAATTCATACACTAAACCCATTGCTTGCCTACTGACACTTTGTTTGGTTTTATTAGAGGTGCTTGGCACTGTGTCTACTAATGACTTCATTAAGATACCAATGCCTTATATTTAATTTATGACCAAAATATACTTTCTATGTCTTCATGTTAGTTTAGGTAACATGAACCTTTCCCTTAATTGTACTGACATTTTACCTGTTTAATAACGAAAACTGAATATAGAAGGAACATGTTTACAATATTTTAGTACAGTGTAGTATAAAGATGTAGATGCAGGGTTTATGTTTTGAAGAAAAAATATAAATACACACTGTTTAGTTAAAAAAAATATATTTTTTTACTTCCTTAATCAAATCTAACAATATAACTAATGTTACAGTTGATTTAATTACATAAAACCATAATATTATAAAATATATGATGAATAAGCACTTTTTCCTACACTCTTTACAGTCTAAAAATCACTGCACTGCTAAAGTAAAACTATGTAGTTATTTATGATAAGATTCTGAACATTTTATAACTTCATTTTGAATGTGGAAGAAGTATCTATACAATGACTACTAAGCCAATTCTAAAGGGTGCCATATTTGGGACACGGAAATATGGTGTACTGTCTGCTAGCTGCAAAGTCATGTTTGTTTTAGAACTATTAACTTAGGTTTCAATTTACAAGACAAATTTAAAATAAAAAAAAAATCTAATTTAAAGGCGATGACCTCACCACTTCATATTTCTGGAACTGGCTGCTTCATAATCCAAAAGCTGTGCACGAAGCCATTGGTATGTGAAGTCTTTTCTCTGTAATTTCTCATCTAAAGTAGTATCCAGCTGAGAAAATTTTTTATCTGGGGAGGAAGAGAGATACTCCTGTCTTTCGTCATTATTTTAAATACATTTTCTTTAAGATTTCCTAGATAAACTTGGAATGTATGGCTTTTTGGAAAAGAAAAAAGGCAATTACTTCATTTTCATGCAAAGAGTCCAACTATTTTAAACTTCTTTAGATATATTTAATAAATACATTTATATTAGTTTTAATTTTATGGCTTGTTTTCTCTTTTGGGATGTAATATTGGCCTTCTGAATAAATTTACTTTATTGAGAAATAAATCTATCCTTTATTATGAAGTTCATATAGAAGTATATATTATACATAAATTGCATGTCACAGCTGCCATGAATGCTGCTTATTGTTCTGTTTCCATAATTAAAAATATACTATCATTTATACTTACAATTCTACTTAGCAATCTATGACATTGAAAAAAAAATCACCATTATATGCAATAGTGGACAGATGGCAATCTTATTACTCAGATTTGTCTTTTAATATGATCTATCAGGACATTTAAGACATTTTAATGGCAATTTCTGATTTGGATTCCAAAGCAATTGCATCTATGATACTATTTTTCAGAAATTACTACCTACTTTTAGATCACAAAAGACATCTAAAGATAGAGAATAGAATAGTGACATTATTAAAAAAAAAAGTACAGTTCTGGAGAACCTTCAGTTTTTGGACCATTCTGCTGAGTAACAGACATGGTTAGAAGCATAAGGAAGAGGATGCCAGAACAGGAAGAGCGTGCAGAGGAGGCATCATTGTTGCATGCCAACATTCATGGATTAGAATAATTTTTTTATTTTCTACCCTCACACATCAATTTTACAGGTTATATCTTTTTAGCACCCTAAACTCAGGGCTTTTATGAGACATTTGATTTTTTTTCTTTTTTTCTTTTTTTTTTTTTTTGCTACAAATGTTTTTTGGTTTTCTCTCTTTGATGGCATTTCAGACAACACTCAGTTATCGTCTTTGTCACTAACTATTCCTTTTTCATTCCTCAAAGATCCTTCTTTCCTCTCTGATAGGTGAATTCAGCAGCTACTAGAAGTTTTTTAGAAAACTGCAGGAACACTTGAATCAGCAAAGACCACAGGTCACCTCACATAACATCAAGTCCATTTGCTCACTATGAATGATTTAACTTTCAGTAACTGCAAAGGGGTGCCGGGGGGCCAGGACAGAGATATCAGAAGTGCCATAGTTTTCATTCATGTTTTGACAACATAAAGTGAAGTTATAGAATATCCACCAGTTCGCCTTTTAAGAGGTTTGGTACAATATCCGTAGTATTTTTTAAACTTACAATTTACTTTGCATAAGCTGCAAAATACAGGTCCTCACTGGCATTTTACCTGGCTTTGTGGTGAGTTCATTGCTTTCAAATTTTAGCTCTATGTTAAAGTAACACAGCTGCTTATTTCATAGTCTGAAATACAAATGTCTTTTGTTTATTTGCCTTAGTACAGGGAATCTCTATTCAAATGAAATCCATTCCTTAGGCTGAATGTGTTCAAGGCAAGGTCCTGGTCCAGAAGATAAAATATATGTCTTGCTACTCACTCTCAGAGTAGAACTTAGGCAGAAGAATTTATCCTCAGTTGATGGAAAGAACTCTCATTTACCTCCTTAGGATGACAGAAAATGAAAATCTTGGATGGACAGTCACTGTATCTGTTCAAATGAGGGTGTGAGGACTGACTAAAAAAGTCAAGCAGTGAATACTCAATCAGTGCCAAATGTTAAAAGGCTCGTAATTACGCTGTTCATCACCTTCCTTTATTTAAGTGGGAACTATTTATTTTTTTCTTAATTCATGATATTGCCTTCCTGGTTCAGGAGTATAGTTTTCTAACCTTTACATTTTGCAAATTTATAGATTTCAAGTCCACAACGACAGTGGTATCCTTACAGCTCTTAATTCGAAGACAGATGCTGACTTATAACAAGAGGAAGACACATTGTGAGTGACTTCATAAGAGCAATTAATCTGGAGAATAAGCCTTCTGCATATGTTCTCCAATGAGGAATAACCTCCTAAGAAATCATAATTAGCTTTTTCTTATTTGTATGTACAGAAATGTTGGCCCAGTGTTCCCACCTTTCTAAGGATAAATACCTCTTGCTATTAAAATTATTTGTATTATTTATACATTCACTAAAATGTTTTTATCTTTGTTAAAAGGGAAATCAATATCGGGGATAAACCAGTACTAGAAGTTCATGAGAGAGTCTGTGTGTCAGCAATGGTTGAAAGAAGATGAACATACAATAAGCTATAATAAAGCTTACAAAAAATCTGAGTATTTTTAACTTGGCAATTTATTTTCCAAAATGATTTTAAATAATTTTTCTTAGTTGCAGTTTCAATGTTTGATTGAATTATGTTTGAAATACAATTGGTTTTATTCAGTAAACTTTCAACTTATTTTTATTTTTATTTTTGCATGTCAATTATTAAAACATGATCGAAACAAAAATGTGACTAAGATAAAAGTGCACACAATAGGTTTTTCTTCTTTAAAATTATATATGCTATTAGACAGAGTATTCTTGTTCCGTATTAGTGTTTTTTTCTCAAATGGGCAGATGCTCTTCAATAATTTGTTTACAATGTGGCAGAAAACTCTGTTCTATTTTCTTATTTTGAACATACCCATATTCTTACTTTTTAGAAGTCATATCTTGCTTTATAATTCTTACAAAAAAAATCTATGTTACGAATTTAAATACTGCATTATCACTTTTCTATTCCACTTATGAACATCATGTGTTTGTGAATCTGGTGTATCAGTGTCATTAAAATGCATTTGCTTGGTAGCTTTCTTCAATTAGGGCTATGTGTTTTTTAAAAACCTGGACCTGATTTTGTAGAAGTATTAACACTCATAGAAGATCCAAAGAGCTGTAAGCTTTCTGCATCTTTGAAATGGATCAGACCCATAAGCTTTAATTGTTAAATGTGGACAACTCTAAGACTATCAAAGAAAATAGAAATACATCAAAAAAGGCATCAAAACCCAAATTAATTTCAGAGGTATTTAAAGTATCATACCCTCATTAGATTATCGCTTCTCAGACTTCAATCTTTTTGACCTTTTTTTTTTCACATGACACACATGTTAATAATTTAAGATTGGAATTGTCTTACTCTTGGCATTAATACAGTAATAATTTTTAGGTGTTGCCAAATAATCATCCACACAGATACCGTGCACTTAGGCCAAATACAATGCAGCAGTGGCGGCCACCTACTGGCAATTTCCTACAAAATTTGAGCACCTAAATAGAGAGAACTTAGAAAAACCTGGGCATCTGAAATATCTTTGGAACTGAATATTATAGGAAAGCAACAAATTCTTTTCTGGGTCACCAAATCCACATGCAAACCTGTAAGAACCTGAACTTTGGGATCCAGAAAAATGCCATCCTTCATCTGTCAAATCTGTTTGCTGAGTGTGCTCTGAGACAATACGAGTCACGTTTAGGTTAAAATATGGATGCTATTATGTACTTTAAATTAGACTATCTCTGGATAATCCGTTAAGTGAGCTAAAGGAGAAGGGCAAAAAATCCATGAACTACTTCAGGTGAAGGGCCCTAAGATCTACATGGAGTCAGTTTTCTTCTTATAGGTTTTCCTTCAAGATATATGGATCTTGTGCCCTCAGCTGTAGCTGTCACTGTTAAAAGAGAACTGAAATACAGCCAAGGGAAGAGTTTGGCACGTGGAAGTTGGAGATTCAAGTCTCATCAGGATAAGGGATACCTGAAATCCGTGTTCCCCAGTGCTAGGACAAGTGTTGTCAACAACAACAAGCCAGCATACAAAAGGAAGGAGAATGGTTATGCAATGTCTGCATTCAGGCTGAACTCAAGTTCTGTGCCCAGAAAACACCCATCCTGGTTGTTGCAAATGACAGTTACTCCACTCTTCATCAATTTATATGCAAGAGGATGCTAAAGAACCTTATTCAACACAGTAATTTTTTTTTCAAATCTATTTGTTGATGATGGGAAGATAAAAGGTCTAAGTTTAATATGTCATGCTTCTTGATAAAGAAATATATGGAAAAGTCTGCACTGTATTGAACATTTCAAATCTTGTGTTTAGATGGTGATTTAAATCACTTCAAATCTTGCTTCATATGGAGTACAACAAAAAAAAGACTAAGAAACCCAAGACCTACAATGTGAAGGAAGGGCTTGGAAATTCTTCAGGATTCTAAGTTTTCCTCCCTTAATAAAAAAAATCTGTGACAAGAGTTAATTTTCTCAATATGTATTCTGGAAATGGTGTTCTTAATATAGGAATTAAGTAGCTGAACTTGGGTATAAAATTCTTGTCTATGCTATTAATACATTAAATTTTTCTTCTCTGTAAGTATTGTGGCATAAATTACTGGTCAGAAATACATATTACAAGGACATATGTGTGTAAGTATGAGTATGAATGCACAGAAAAAAAATTCTTATTGAAAATTAAAATTATCTACCCTGTGAGGATTTATAATTTCTACTGTCTTCTGTACAGTTATATCATGTGTGTAATACACATTTATAAGTTACTCTGAAATCCAAAATCCAACTTTTTATCTCATTTTTTCCATGCTACAAAAACAAAAAAGTCTTATTTCTGTCACAGTTTGTATAATACACACAGAACAGAAAGTAAGAATGACATGAGTTGTTCTTGCTATTAAGGCAAAAAAGTGAAGTATTTGGAAACAGAAAGGATAACAACAATAATTCAAAAATTACAACCCCCACTGCCCTTCACCCCTAAAACCCACTAGAATGTAAAAGAAATGAGAGGAATTAATTTTTTTTCCACAGAGAGCTTAACACGTTTGTCAGAAGTGTACTTTGTCAGGAGTCACTAAATACTCCCATCCATTACATAGCAATCACAACAGCCCCCAAATTGTTTTGGAAAAGGAATGGTATTTAGAGTGGTCTTTAGCATGCTTACAGGTAATCCGTGAATACATTTGTAGTAGCAATATATATATGACTTGCAGACAGTTGGCAGCATCATGTGGCAGTAGAGGTACAGAGTTCTTACTGAAATTTACAGCATCCCTTGATAATGCTAATCTACAGCTCAAGTTTGGAATTTTCAGGTAATGGGGTACATACATTTCTACCTTATAAACATTTTCTTTTGACATCTTAGTTAATTTTAGAAGGTATTTTTTCAACTGAATGACTTTTGACTAAATTGACTTCCATCTCTAGGACCAGAATGACTGAAATAAATATATTTACAGTAGTGTCTGAGTGAGTTCACAGAAGAATAACATAAAATAGAATTTCATCAAAAGAATACAGTTACGACCTACAACATTTTTGACATTTAAAAATGCTTTAACAAATACTTTATCAATTATCAACCAATAAGGAGTTTTGAACATGGTAGCGCTGATCAATGTACAAGAGAATGTCTTTCAAAAGTTATAAAAGTAGCTACTGAAAGGAAAAAAAAATTAAAGAGGGTTTTTTTTTTCCTAAAACGTGTGCCCTTTTTCTCTTTTTACCAGGTATTTTGTATTTTTTTCAAACTACAAGTAAGGCGTACTATATTACTATTTGATCTGCAAACCTCCTTTTTTTTCTCTAATGTCTTCACCAACTAGTTAATTCTGTTTCAGCAGTTATCGTATTTCAGACTGTGCTTTCTGTGTTCTCTCTTTGATGTCTTAATATTAGATTATGCAAAACCTGAATCCTTTAGCTGAGATTCCTACACCACTGAAGAAGTACAAATTTCAGCTTCGGAATTCAAGGAAAACAGGATTTCATATTTTTACCTTCTCATTGTTTTCTATTTTGTTACTTGTTCCTGCCCCTGCAGAATACACCACTACTATTTATCTGTCCCTAGCTTACTGTTTATACTCAACTTGTTCTTTTTCCCCCATCGATGCAAATGTAATTCTTACTTCATCCTCAGTGGTGTACCTTTAAAACACATAATTTGAAGTTATTTCTCTCTATTCATATTCCAACAGTGTCAAAGAAGTTCTTCCAATATCTCCCGATTATTTAACCTCTTTTAGTTCAACCCTCTGATCACACAAATGAATTGCAGACTACCACTCTATATTGAAATGCTCATGTCTTTTACTCTTCTTGTAACATGGTATATTTCCACTTGAATTGTTTCATAAGGTTCACTTTCCTAGCACTGACATCAAGACATCATTAAACACTGTTCCTTTCACTTTGACCGACTTTTGCAACTTTTATGGGTTCTTATCACTTCCTGTACTCCTCCAAATACATTTAACACAATTTCTTATTTATTTTCTAGAATTTCCTTCATAACAATAGCAGTTTCATATTGTGATATTTCCTAAGATATATGACACTTTTCTGCATTGATGTATAAACCTAAAAAGCTGTTTCACCTGGTATGTACAGGAAGCTGCCACACAGGTGACTGTTTACTTCTATTTTTTTTTTTTTTGGTAATTTATGACTGTTCAAATATGGAATTGCTTCATGTTTGAAAAAGTAAGCTGGTTATTAAAAAAACCCCAAAAAATCCCTGCCAAAAACAAAGTTCAACTCTACAAAAATGAAGAAACGACAGAGGTGATACTCTACCCACAGGCAGAGAAAGAGTTCCTGATGTTAACTACTTCTACCTGCAATCAGCATGCTTCAGGATCCACTCAGGTGTTTACAAATTCAAAAAGAACATAAAAGACTTTCCAGTGCTACACCATACTTTCACATTATTCTTTTGTGTAGTCTTCTGTGAACAGAGTGTTCTGTACTTTATATAGTACCTGCTTCAGCCACTGCATGGGCAAATTTAATCAACAGCACTGCTGACAATAAATCTGGAGTACAACCAAGAACTACCAAGTGTTCTTTGGATAGTCAAGGCTCTTGAAGAGCCAAAGAAATCAAGAGGAGTAAAAAAATATTTTGAAATAGTATGTTCAGCATTTCAATGCTTAGTTATCCATCAGTAAACGTAAGGGTACTCTATTGAGCCTATTTTGTTTATCCTTATTGCTGACACTCACACAGTTTCTGTCTCAAATTCCAAATCTGCCTAGTACAGCCCCTATCTCTAATTTTTTCATAAACTTTGGAAATTAATAAACCCCCTAATGATGGATGTTCTCTACTGAAAAGAGGATTTTATACTGTTGAGGAGAAAAATAAGAGATGCGTAACATAAAACCTGCTTTATCACAGAATATTTTGATAGATTTTATTTCTATTCTCTTTTCTTAAAATTAATGACAGAAGCAATCAAGAACTTCAAGACAAGCATTTAGTTGCTCAGCAATGAAATGGTATTTCCAAGCAAGAAGAGATTATCACTCTATATGTAGTCCAAACCAGAGGAATACCCTTCTCTAAATTCAATAAACCAAGTAAAATTATATAAGACATAAGATCTTCCAAAGGAATTTTCAAAATAACAAATACAAAGGAACATTTTGTAAGAGTGCAGGAGGTCTAACTACTATGTTGTTCACTATAAAGAGGGCAAAACCTACACAATACAATAAATTTTATTGAGTGTGACAACCATTAAGGTTGGTTTTGTTTGTAGTGAAGAACTTAAAAGTACAAGAAAGGGCCTGAAAAATTCAAACCCAACGAAACTTTTGTTCAAGATAAAAATTTGAGGCTTCCATGTGACAAAAAGATACACATGCCAAGCATTAAAAAAACCCAAAAAAACCCATCATTACTCAGGAGCAGCATGCAGCTAGTCAGTAAAGCTGACTTACATCACATTGTCTAATACCTTCTATGAAGAGGTAATTAAAACATTAAATTTTGTGTCACAGCTTCAGAGTTTTTGTTTTAAGACATCTTTCTTATATTTACTCTTGAGAATACACATTTTTTCTAGAAAGTTATCTGAATAATATAACTTGTTTTAAGAACTCATGTTCATCAACACACATGATGTGCATGAGTACCATGCATGATTTGTACTTACTGCGAAGTAACACTAAAAGTGAAATAATGAAATCATTGTACGAATGTCAATACATAGTTTACTTATGAATGCGTCTGGACTGATCAACCATTCTATCTATATCCTATATTTAATATGATATATATATGATAGATCAAAATATTTTTTTTTTTCAATTTAAAAGGGTTTTATTTTGTTTGAGCAAAACCATCTCTGGCTTAATTTCTGATGTTGAGTTGAAATACCTATTGGTATTTGATGAACATACTGTGACAACAATTCACAGCTCTGTCAGCACAGTAATGTGTAACAGCAGAACTGTTCTACATTGTCAACTACACACACAATGTCTACACTGAGTGCAAGGCTGCTGTTTAATTTACTTCACAGCAAAACCAAGAGGTAACACTAAAGATCAGGCCAATCATTATGCCAAACATTGTAGAAACAAGACTTGATTTAATGTTCATTGAATTAACAGAAAAAATGTCTCAGACTCTGAGTCTTTTCTTTTTCTTAAGACTCTACCTCTAAAACGACTTAATCCCCAATTCTGTGCAGTTCTTATATATTTATGATCAGCTTAAAAACAACCATAAATACCAAACTTATGAGTGTCTATAAATAAATATAGACATAAAAGCACTAATTCTTCTTATTAAGTTATACTTAATTAGTTGATACATCTTGGAAGACAATAAACAATATGAAATTCCAGTGTCTTATAGATCTATTAAAAAAAATAACTTCCATTTGTAAAAAAGATCAGGCAAAAATAAGCAAAACAAAACCACAATTTGCCCATGTGTTGCCCCAGGTTAATTCTCCATACATACGTCTCAAAGAACTTAGTATTTGTATAGATTTTTTCATTAATTGAACTGAAATTTTCAGCTGGTAAAGATGAAAACAAACAAGAATTGAAACACTCTATATAATTACAGAGAAACCAACACATATTCAAATTTAACCCCAGGTATGGAACTGACTTAATTATATTGATTTTGGATCAGATATAGTTACAATGACACAGGTTTTTTCTATCCATGCAGAGAAGGTTTGAAGGATTTACCTACTGAATAAAAAGAATAAATTAGCCCTGACTCCTCCAGTTCTTTTATATAGTTTTGTTTAGAACTCTATTCAAATTCTTTTTCAGTGGGAAAATGAACACCAACGCCCCAGTTCTATTTGTGAACCTAATTTAACTATCCTTAATCTTGAGTTTAAACAGTTTACGCCTATTTTAGGTGTATTTAAATTAGTTTCTTTTTACTAAACTTTTTATGTAAAGTTGCTACCAAACTCTCCAACTCACTGACTTTACATATGTATTTCTGTATACATATACAGAAAATTTGTTTGAAAAGGAGGGAACAACTTAAATACCATGATGATTCCAAATAGGTGAACTTGCCTCATGTGCATTCTGTTTATATTTGCAATAGCTTTTAAGACAGCCATAACGAATTAATTTAAAAGTGTAATTTGTTTTACCAGTTGTCTAACAACAGGTTAAAACAGTTGTTCACTTGTATCTTTGCTTGTTTGCAGCTGATGATCTAATCTCCTGCAAATAGCACAGGAATTTAAAGAGCATTAAGGTCTAATCCAGAGAGGAGTGAAATCCCATAAATTTCAATTAGTAAGGCAAACTCTTACTTGAGATTAAGGAAATGCAGTAGCTAATCTTATACTATTTACTCCAGAAGAAGGAAACAGATAATTATACTTTTAAAACCTTATAGACTAAATTGAGTTATTAAAATTGTATAATCTTACATGAGAATTTGTCTACAAAAAAAAAAAAAAAAAAAAAAAAAAAAGAAGTGGCTAAACCAAGATTTTACTTGGTTCTACTGTGACAGTCACTGTCATGAAGAAGGAATGGCATTTCATTGCCAAGCTTGAGTGTAACAAGAAAATACACACTTTCTGCCTTATATAGAACTTGTTTTGTAAGAAAGACCCTAATATAGTTTTCATACAAAATAAACAATTTTAATAAAAAGTAATCTGATTGAAAAGGTTAACAGAATTCTTTAAAGCAGTTAAGAAATTAAGAAATATTAAATGGTAATATTTACAGAAAAAATTTTAATGTAATTGTAGAAGTAAGCCCAGAGCACTACTTTGTTCAGCAAGATTTTTCTGCTGTTCTGAAAAGATAAATTGGTTAGAAGCACTAAGTGAGGGGTACTGATACAGAGGCTAGAAAAATGGGTACATATCTGCAATATGAATATAGAAAATGCATGTAAGTAAATACAGAAACTTGTCTCTAACTTGAACCGCAGTTCTTGAAACTTTCTTTCAATCTTTGAGCTTCTTCATATTCTGGTTCAGTGAATGCATCAAGGGGTACTAAAATTGGAGAAATAGCTGAATAACATCACCACCCTCAAGGCATCCAGGTCTCAGAACAGACTCTTCTTCAGCGTTCAGACTAGAAGAGGAAGAAAACAGGAGAAAAGAATACAATGATGTAGCAAAATTGTCACTAAACCCAAGATAACTTATTTTCAATGGTACTTAAAATGTCTTAATTCTACTCACCTTCTCCTGGATTCCACACAGACTCTTCTTTCACCTAACTAGTCCTGGGTTACTACATATTACAGTGCTCTGGGTGCTCATCAGTAATGTCTTGTTGTGTGACTGTACTAATTATACAATGAGAAATATTTCTCATATTTCTAATATGAAATAGAAATATTTCATATTAGAAAATTATGAATTTTCTATAATATTTCTATAATGAACAAACATGCTGTATGGGAAGTCATAAAAATATGTAAAAGTTTCACAGGGGAAATAAAATTTGGAAGCAAGAAATTAGTATGATGCATGGATAACACACATGCTTAGTAATTCAGTGAAATAGTAGTAACTATTTGTACAAAGGTATAAAACCCAAAAATCCCAGGCAGCGATAAATGTGAAAGAAGCAACTTTTAAAATTTATTCCAAGAACGATTTTATAAACATTTCCATTTGAAATAAATGAAAGACGTTTGAAACAGGATTTTGAATACAGTGCACACAACTCACATAGTATGATGACAGCCTATGCAGTGTTTTAGCATATGTAGACCAGACTACAAGTAGAGTCTGACAAAACCTAAGAAGGCAGACCTGGCTAAGAGTCAGGAGTCACGCTTATTAAATTGAACTCTCAGGGGTATCATGCAATCAGAGGTCACAATCGAGGCAACAGAAGCAATGTCACGATATCAGAGAAAGGGCCAATTCAGACCTGCTCCCCGACAGGCAGTGAGGTCAGGGCTTGCGGCAAATAACTGTATTAAAAGGGAATATTCTCTGCACACTTTTAGAACTGTCATCTGAACAAACAAAGCCAGGTCATTGGTAGGTTAAATCAGAACTTTCTGGCTTACTAGCACATAGCTTCCTTTCTTTTTACATTCGCTGCTAATTTCTCAATTACAAAATATACATCAGGTACTAAAGCAAATACTCAGTAAATTTAACTTAAAAATACACAGTAGAGTTTAAATTCCTCCTTTTTAAAAGTCACATTCTATCTTTGACAAGAGATATCACTAGTCTCTTCATAAAGTGAAAACTGCTGAGCTTGCTTCTTATCAGAAAACAAAAAGCATGCATGTGTTTTAGAGAAAAGTCTTTCCGCAGTCAGGGTCTTAGTAAGCCTGATACTCAACGTGCATTTAGAAGCCATTTAAAAAATTACCGGTATTCATAATGAACTTGTTCAATGATGACTGTGAAAGTGAAGTTCTTTTGTCTGGGTACTTGGATTTCTTTATCTCATTGTCTGGACTGGGTTATCTACAAGATTCTACAAAATTTATTATATTAAAAATATATATAAAATTTATATATAAAATTTATACAATTTATGAAATTACATCCATGTTGGATTGGGAAACTAACAATAAACCTGAAAAAAAATTCTATTGTAGACTTTCACATAAACAAAATTTTATTCAAAAATATTATCTTGAAATGCAGCCTTTCTTACAATATGAGAAAAAGTATATAACTGCAAAATCCAGTATTTCTACCTTTTTTATACTCACCAGCCAGATAAAATATCTGCAGTGCATACATCAAACTAGCACAAACTTATGAATTTCAAGCAATTGCTAACATGTTTTGATTAGAATTGAACTGCAAAGTTATAAAGTTGGAAAATGTACATTACAGAAATAACACACCATAAAAGTAGGTATCACTCTATGATTGCACATTTTCATTAAAATACTTAAGTTACTTGGAATTCCTTTTAAAATCATATAGGTCCACCACACATTCAATTCTGGATTAAATGAAATCTGTAAAAGGCATAGAACTTTGCTGTAAGAGTTAGTATTGAACAGCATAAAATTTTACATACCTACATTTCAGAGTGTTGCTTTGATATTTTGCTTGAAAAATGTTGCACACTACCATATGATGTATCTGAACAACAACATTATTAGTTATAAAAACAGAAAGATAATTCAATGTGTGTTTAATATTAAACTTGTGAAAATGGCCTCTTTGGAATGCTGTAGATCTCTGACCTCATTTATAATACTAATTCTCCACAACACCATACTTCCCATCATAGAATGGGAAAAAAAGAAATTTCTTTATGGCAAACCTTCAAAAATTACATTTTCAAATTATTTAAAAGCTCTGGTGGGAAGGCCATCCTTTACTTCATCTCTGAAAGTGCTTAGAATAATGCAGTTATTAAAATCTATAGCTACAGGAAATATTTCTTTAATTGTGATTTAAAATGCGCCATGGATTCCAACTGAAGTAAGATTTGTACCTATAAAATATTTCTAAGACTACATTATATTCCTTCTTCAGAGCATCATACCAAATGGAAATTCTTTTGCAAGAGGAACATTTGTGAAATGTAACATTCATGACACTTTTACAGACACAGTGTCTGTGGCCTATGCTAAAAAACCATTTGCATTGTAGTATGATTTTAGTGCTTGAAACACTCTTTTTGGAAAGCACTTTGAATATATCTGAATACGCACTTTTAATGACCTCTTCATTAGCAATTGTTTTTTGAAGTGTAAAAAAAGTGAAACAAAAAACAGTATTGGGTACTGTTCAGTGAAAGCAAAGCAAATAAACAAACCACCCCAATATTGACCACAGTCCACAGGCATCCAAACAAGACAGCAACAAATTCAACAATTACTTTTAACAGGACATGCTAAATACAAGTTTTGTAACACTTTATTTTAAAGGAATTTAACCAAACCTATTCTCCCTTACCCCCTCCAACCAAATCCATTTGGATTTAACTTGTTGCTAAAATTATCTGTCTTTTGCACTCTAAGACCTGGGTCATGACCTTACTTAGGGACAGGAAATAGTTATCAGGTCACTGAATGGTCAAATGAAAAAGGATTTGAAATGCTTTGGTACTCAGGGATCTATTCATCTAAAATGACTGCCTTATGCAGTATTAAAAGCTGTGGATCTGAATGTGGAATCAACTTGTTTACATTTACACTGGCTGAGATGCAGATACCACACTACAGAAATTTTGGATCTAAAATATCAAGAAAAGGAGAAAAAAGAAATGTAGAATTGCAGGAGATGCAAATAAAACTATCTGAACTATTATAGCATCTTATTCAACAATGAGAATAGGCAGTTTTCAACCTCTGATGACATTTTGGGTGAAATCTCTTTCCTACTGAAGTCATCACTGGGTAGATATTAGCAAAAGTACAGTAAGATTACTTTGTGTGTGTGTGCAGTTCCTTTTAGGTTGATAAAAACTGGTAAATTAGTATGTTATGAAAGCACAGGCAACCACCTATATTGTATAAAATCCTGGTTTTGGAAGTTTATTGCAACAAGCAAACATGGTCTCTAGCTTAGAGACCACATTTATATCTGATGCACTAATAAAATCCTTATGCCACTACAAATTACAACAGTCTGCAAAAAAGCAGAGTCAGGTACAAAGAGAAAGTACACAGGCAGGTGAAATATGTGGTCAGAAACCTTGAACATATGAATAGAGGAACCCTGAAGACTAGAACCACAATGAGACTTCATAATATTAATTGGTAGGTATCCATGGCAAGTACCTCCTGTTCAGGAACTTCAGGCAAATAGATGATTTTTTTTTTTAATTAAATGTGAAAACCAAGAATATTAATAAAAATGCATATATAAGTATGTCATATGCCTAGATCATTTATACATACTCAGACACTGAAGTGGACTGCATAAATGCACATAAATTATGTTTTACATATTTATTTTTAAACATAATTTCAGGGATTGCTTCATTCCATGAATACTGAAAAAAATCCTACACTATCATTGACAGACAGGAGGCTAGAAAATTAGGCACAGATTTTATTTTTCAGTTTTATTTTATAATAAGAAACTGGACCAGTAGAGCAGTGTAACCGAAGCTTGAGTGCGTGCACTGCAAGGCCCCTGCAGTCCCTTACAAGTTTTCAGCGTGCCGCTGTTGTGAACTGGGTTTGCACTCTGCCAGCAGAGCAGCTCTGACCCATGGAGAGCACTCCTTCAGATCAACACTGCCTCAGGCTTTACTGCTTTCTCCAAGAAGTCTTACATTTCAGGCATCAAGTTGAATTTCTTCTGGAGATGATTAACCCAAACCCATGACAGATTTTTTCCAAGATATCCAACTCCTTATGTTTATTTTATCCTGGCTCTTTTTGGATGTACTGGACACAAGTAACCTACTCATTTTACATGTTGAAGGGCTGGTGGAGAGCCATTAATTCCTTAAAATGAGAAAATATTTCAATGCAAGAGTTCTGTTGTGTGAGCTCAAACTAAATAATAAGAAACAAAGCCATAGAATTATGATTTTGAAAGATAGACCCCCCCTTCCGCACTACGTTACTGTAACACATTTTCATTACATTTCAGGACAGATCTTATATTCTCTGAAAATGCATTGTTTTGTCATTTTTGTCAGTGCTGTATGGATTAGAAACTGCTTCCTTAATGTGGCATACAAATTTAGAGCCTGGGAGATATGTGTTAGTTGCATTTTACTGTAAACATGGCAATTCAACTTGTAGAATTGTAGCAAGGCCAGATTTCAAATGTGGTTATTAATCCTCTTGAGATAACAGATCAATAAAATATGACTTACTTTAGAAATGGATGTTTAAAAACAATGTGGTTCCTGGGAGTTGATGCCATTAATATTTCTCCTTTGAAAATAGCTAATTTCTAAAAGATGGAAACAGCTAACAAAAATTATCAGTTATAGTACAACGT
Source organism: Daphoenositta chrysoptera (assembly GCA_013397915.1). Lineage (NCBI taxonomy): Eukaryota > Metazoa > Chordata > Aves > Passeriformes > Daphoenositta > Daphoenositta chrysoptera. The sequence continues at coordinate 1,134,203 of VZRO01000776.1, forward strand.
CTTTTTAAATGCTCTTAAATAACGAACAACAAAACATTTAAAGCCTGTATAAAGATGAACATCAGCATTCCAGCCTTGGTACCTTCTCTTAACTGTCATGCAGATGTGTGATTTGTCAAGCATTAGTGACTTGAATCGATATAAATTCTATTAAATATCACACATAATTTTTTTTCAATGCATTCATATTTTATAATACAGAAAATCCAAGAAACTATGTTGATCATGATGCAACAATATTTTAATGAACTCACAGAACTAATAGCTAACCTTACATTCCAACTTTCCAAAGCCTCACATTTGTACTTTCAATTATCACTAATAATAATAATCTATAAGAATGTTTTGCAATACTTTTCACTTGAGACTACAAGGAGTTTCATAATTATGAACTATTAGAAAGCTGGAAAACAGATGACTAAGTGAATTCCTTGATATTTATCTTCCAATCATATGATATAATCACAAGCTCATTTTACTTCTTATTCTCGAAAAATAAATGTTATTTCTACTGACAATTTGAACAGAAATAAATATATACTGCCATAATTAAAAGGCACCTGAGAAAGCATAATCTATTCATTATCAAATTTGTATTGGTGCAATCAGTCTTAACATTATACATGTTACATTTTCTTTAGTCACCATGAGCATACAATGACAGGAAATACAGTACTGCCAATTAGGTTCCCAAACTACAGCAAATATATTTTGTCAACACAGCCCAGTGCACTTCTAACACAGTTAAACTTCCAGGCAGAAATCATTGTGTGTATTTTTAGGTGAAGTCACATTGCACTGTTTTCACTTTGAAGTGTATGGTATAGATGTGTCACTGATGGATATGGATACGACTAAAAATAAATATACTATATATGCCAATAAATCACCTAACCCATAAAATTAAATAGAGCACAGTCTATGAAATTCTGTGAAAGAAAGTGAATCATATCCAAATAATACTTGGATAGTTTGAATGGATTTTCAACTGATCTACTGCATTCTTCCAACTTGCTCTACAGATTGGAATTCAGCTTCCCATTCCACTGAACAAAAATTATTTGGCTAACCCACCAAAACTGTTAAGGAAACCAGATTAAAGAGGACCCAAAAAAACATACTGTTTGCAAAGCTCGTAGCAAAACAATGTGCTTGGCCTTAGGGCTCATTCTTTGGTTTTTAGCTGCTGTACTGGGACTAAATATTCACACTGTTGGCTAGAAAAGCATCCTTCCTCTATGTAAATGAAATTACAGATCCTGTAATTACGGACCCGCAGATGGCAGAGATGCTCTGTTACACGTTCAGCCAGGACTAATTGGAACTTCCCAAGAGGAGCCAAGGATAGATTCTTCCTTCAATTCCTGATGTTCTTTACCCAAAACAGTCAAGACTATTTTACATTAAATTAACAACTGAAATAGCCTCCAGACAAAAAGAGGACAAGCAGCCATAAAGTTTTCTAAAAAATATGCTTTGATGCAAAATAGAAAATTACGACAATTATCTGTGCTCCTTATAGAGTTTCCAGAATCTCGAGATCTTTGAAATGTCACCATCTACAAACCACAAAAATACCTCCAAGAATATTCATTGACCCAGAATATTAATTAAAGAAGGCATATTTATTTTGTCAGCTACCTGACACTAAATGAAACTCAACAATCATGATGGAAGCATAACCTTGTCACACCAAAGAAAGCAACGTAATATAGACAGTCCCAGGAAATGTCCAGCAAATCATCAGGAGTACATCAAGTCAGGCTTTCATCTGTCTTCAAGTTTTTGATCAGGGTATAGTTTATTACAAGAAACAGTAAATACATATTTACACTGGCATATTCTATGGCTTACTTTACAACCTACTCAAGATAATGTCACATATATAATAAAGATTCAAATATATTTTTATTTAAATAATAGTTTTATTATATCTATAATGCAATGACTGCATGCATTAATTTTAAAGAAATTGAAACTGCATCTGACAGAAAGTGTTAGGATTACAAAATGCATGTTGATACTAGCAATTACACCAGAAAGTAATTTTTCATAATTTACTTTCCTTTCAAAACATACAAATAGAAAGTTGCAAATGCTATGCTTATTGAATTATTATACCTACTTATGGTACCTGCTTATATATTTCTGTGAGTATAGAGGCATGTATTGTATATAAATGTATTGACACATACACATACATATACATATACAGTAATGCATTGAATTACATTCCCATGGTTTGTGCCTTCACATGCTGCTTGTAGTTTTAAATGGTAACCTCTTCTCTGTGAGAACAATATTTCCTCATGCTGTTGGCATGATGTGTGTGTTACAAAAGGGTTTATTTCTGACTAACTTCTGTGAGCTACCGTGATGCAAATGTGAAATAATGGTCCCTAGTGGGGATCTGTCTAATATCAGTGAGTAAAGCATGATGACTCATCCAAAATTTATTAAAAATTTATGAATAAATTTTGAATATTTTGAATAAATAACTCAAGTTTTGAAAATGTATTTTCCTACAACATGTATGTCAACTTAGAGAAGTGCGCATTATCCTCTGGGATTAAAGTTATGCAGAAATTTTCAGAATTTGTTATCCACATATTGCTTATCAGCTTATCCAAACTTTTGTACCAGGAAAAAAAGAAGGCAAATTATGACAGAATAATAATCTCAGAAACACAAAAGCATCAGATATTAAACTCATTCCTTTCCACTTTTTTTTAAATAACTTATCCTTCTATTCCTTTTTGTCTTGTTCGTACTCTTACACACAAGAACACAATGAAGACAAAAGACATTCATCATACATTTTAACTAGATTTCTTCTTAATTATTCATTACTGTGATGTGTTCCAGTTTGAAAATCTAAAACTGTTCTAATTGTTTCACTTCCCGGGGCATCCCCTTTCAAAAGTAGTGATTCTGTTATTTAACAGATAACACATGTGTACTTGCTGTTTTGCTGTTGATGCTATGACTTCTCCCCTCCATTTCCCAATTTAAAGAAATAAAGAAGGAATATATAGAATGTGCTTTTTTTTTTTTTT
>VZRO01000776.1:1137279-1227254 GCA_013397915.1 Daphoenositta chrysoptera
TTTTTTTTTTAGTTTAGTGGTTCATGAAGAAGATGGTTTGGAGTTTAAATTTTCTACCCAAGGACTCACTACCAGTCTGTGAAAGTAAAAGGACCTGAATGAAGGAAATTTATTTTCACCATGCAAAGGACAGGTCTGGGTTCTCTCAACTTAAAATACAGTGATCACAAGATTTATGGATGCAGAGAGAAAAAATTCTATCTTCTTGTTACAGAAAGAATTCCAATAACAGAACAGACCCAAAGAAATCTATTGCAGGCAAAAGAGGAAGAAACATTCAAAAGGTGAGAGGGGAAATGGGAAACAAGGGAAGACATCACTGGTATCACAACTCTGTGAAGTTATTATACAGGTGCAAAGTGTTATTAATTCTAAATTTAGAAACTCTTAGTTCTGTCTGGTGATATCTCACGTACATACAAATAAATGCTCTGTGTTGCACTCTGCTTCTAATACACAACCCAGAATTTTCTGGACATAATGTCTGAAGTAGCAATGCCTCTGGTAGAAGGACAATTTTATATTCTGGTCAAGCAGAAAAGTATTGCTTGTCTTTTTGAAGTCTCAGCAGTCTGCATGTGAGCACCCACGAGTGGTGAAAAAAAGTTTCTGCTTATTAGGTGGCCAGGAGTAAAATGGTCCTTGAAATGAAAGATAATTTTAAGTGCCAGAACTATGCTTGCCTTTTGATATCCAATCTGCCTTGGTACCTTCTCTCGATAAATTCAAAAAGTAACTTCAGTAATATTTAGAATGTGTGCATCAGCTTTTCAAAACAAAGGGAAGTGTTTCCAGGCAGGAACAGATAAACTGGTGGCAGGAAAGCTAGGCTAAACCTACACTAACTTTAGAACCTGTAATGAGGCTTATCTCTGACATGGTTTTGAACATTCCTACTATTGTTTCTAGTCTTGGACATGCACTTTTTCACGGGCAGCCTGCATGCCCTGTTCCCTCAGCATATGATGCATTCTGACATGTATAAGCATATGCCACAGAAACATATATGAGAATGGGAATGCTCAATCAAGTGCATGTATACACAGACTCACTATACTGAAGGTAAATTCATGCTTGGATCCAAGGCAAATAATAGTGCAAAAACATTTGCTCTTCAGAATTCACCACAAATTGTTTCCGAACAAATTTGAGCATGGACTTATGAATGTGAGGCAGATTTCGGGTTCCATACAGCTGGGTTAATTAACTGAATTGCAGTTCAGGTATACTCAGATTCACTTCACACCTGTCTCAGACATGTTCTAATTTTTATCCTCATACAGTGAATGTTAATACAGTATAATGTGTAATTTTACTTTATGAAATTGGGAACAAATCAGGTAGCATATGACTGCCTTTGAAAAAGATAAAAAGATAGAGGTGAGAACTTTCTGAGTATACTATTGAGTTGTAGGAGGAATCAAAAGAATATAAAACAATGTCTCTGGAGATGATTATCTTCTTACAACAAGGGCATTTTAAATAGACTTCACCTTATTCTAATTGTACAGAAACCAGGGAGAGTTTAAACACGAATTTCAACACTAAAAGAGGTATATCAGTGTTTAAATATTTGTGGAAAACAAATTTTATATTTATATGCTGAATCTTCTTTCCTTGCCTTCTGTCAAATGGTGGATTTTTGAGGAATATTTATGAAAGTACATTCCAAAAAACATGTTAAAGATTTTTAGAAGTTAATGGCTAGCTTCAGAAAAGGTAACAATTGAATGAAGTATTTGAAGTGATACTTCATTTATAAAGTTTTATTCTAGTACTTTGTATTTTATATTTCTGTGACATGCTTTCACATTTTTTTATGATGAAGATTTAATAATAAATAATAAATAAAGAAGTTAGGCTCCATCTCCCTATGAATTAAGCTCTAGGAGCACCTCCTGCTCTCCACAATGAATTGAAATTGAAATGTTTCACTGCTGTAACTTGAGATAGCCAGGAACATAAGGTCCTTAAACGTCTGGCTTCTTCTATTTGTGCATATTGTTTTATATTGCGAGTAGGCCTGTTTAAAAGACATCGCAAGATATATATGCTTATATGCATAAAATGAAATACTTGTTCCTACCTTCAAAGTATCCAGCATTTATAGGCTGTGTCTTCCCTGGTGGTTTCACAGGGAGATGTTTATTTTCATTGTTTTTGAACAACGCCAGGCGCACAGCTGGGTCTAGATGACAAGAACAAGTTAAAATCAAAGGTCAGACCCGGCTCATTCATTCCTTCAAGCAGTTTTTCACCTTTTAGCCACTTAATAAATGAAAATACCTTTAAAAGTAGGTTTTATATTCACAAAGGATTACATTTTCTAAAATAAAGCCATATAAATACACATGCAACAGAGTATCAAAGTCGTTGTTTTGAAGGATTTTAACACTGTTGATCTTTTAGCTCACTCATCTCCAAATTAAAAATAAACTCTGAAGCATGTATTTGTAGAAAATACTTTTTAAAAATCTGGTTTTAAAGCTTGAAATTAAGCAGAAATATTAACAGGATACATGTCAAGCAGTGTTTCTAAAAGCTTTGGTCCAGAAATATTCAGCAGTCTAAATCATGACATTTACACTTAAAAAACGTTAACAAAAGCCAGTTTATTTTTTGAGGCTATACTTGTAGATAATAAGCTAGTCTCCCTCCATATCCCATCCTAACTGAAATAAAAAAATACCCCAGAAGTCTATAGACTCATCTATATGCTGAAGTATGAAATCTTGATTAGTTTCTTTACTGTCTTTTGAAGTTTGCAAAGAAGCAAAGATGAGCAGAGAATTATATATAAATCTAGCTAAGACATGTTCCTAGACTGGTTGAAAAAAAGTTTAACTAACAAAAGCTAAACTGATGCAAAAACCACATAAGTCAGGAGAGTTGATTTTCACATGTTATTTCTGATGTGAAGAAAGAATTTTTTGCTTGGCATAGGAGGAAAGCAAAAGCTTAAAGGAAAGAGTGAGTTAGAAGGAATGTGAAAATTCTGAGCACAATGCAGAATAAACCAGCGACATATATTTAAAAAAAAATAGGGACTGAAAAGAATGCAGAAACAAAAGCAGATACATAGTGATGAGCAAAGGCATATAGAGTTTTGTAGGTATGCCACTGAGCAAGGTAACATGAGCAACAGAATGCCAAAGAAAAGATAAAAGAAATATATTTGACATGGTTAAAAGACAGTAGCCCAAGCAGATATATCCACTCTCAGGAATATCTAAGAAACAATGAAGTTTGTCTACAAAGGTGACTAAAAACCGTCTGAAATGGGTAGAAATTAGTAACAAGGAGAAAAAAAGCAATGGACCTTATCAAAAAAGTGGATATGGCAAGAGAAGGACCTAAATTTTCACAAAGAATGCAAGTGTAGCAAAAAGGAATATGTGAGACACTGCCAGAAAAGACAGTGCAGGAAAACAGGTCAACAAAATACTCAAAGAGCATTCAGACAGAATACATTGAGATGACTAGTTATGTCTGGTGCTTCATTTTGAGTCTGTTACATTACCTTATTAGTGTTTATTGAGAGAGTTTGTAAGACCATGGTAATAAAGTAAATAGCTTTTTTGTATCTTGGTTTTCTTATTTCTAGAAATAAAGCACCAGTATGTCCTGTTAAGCTGGTGGGCAACTTCTTATGGATTTTAACAACAATCTGTAAAGTTGGTTTTGACTGGACCTCTATAGCTGTAGTAGACACTTCAATTACAAACTAATGGAACATAAAGGATCCTAACAGCTCAGCTTTTTCCCAGAGAGTGGGAAGATCAATTACAAGCCTGGAGAAGATCTCTAATGGGGTGTGGCACTCTAAGAGATAATGCATTGGCAAAACACATCAAGATGTTTCAGTGTTCTTGGTCGGCCCCCACTGCAGCAGCATGTTGTTGACAGAATGTTCTTAATGGTGCCAACCTCTCAGAAAGCAGCAAATTTGACTAATGAAGGAATTGTGGCAAATGGGGAGGGAGTAATATAGGCCATACCATCTTCACAAGGCAAAATCAGTGACTGATACCTTACACTTTGTTATCTCAAATTTTCTAAGAGCCTCTCTCACATGGTTGTAAAATGATTACAGCTTTCAGATTAACCCAGAGGCTGTCATATTTAAAGTAGTTTTAACTCACTTTTACCAGCTAAATTCAATGAAACTATCCAAGAAGCAAAATAAATAATGATTAACTCCATTAGTTTCAAAGGTGGATTATTAGAATGACTCTGAAAATGGGATCATTTTATTCACAAACTGGATTGCCAGGTTTGTAGATTCCTCCACTCTGTATAAATGGATAAAGTAGCCTTCCAACTAAAAAAGAATTGTATCAGACTAGTGTTTGTCAGGGTAGCAAATGTTTGGGACAGTGAATCACAGTAAGTCGTGTCATTAAAACACCTGAAATTGTATTACATTATACTTTAAAAATTCTCCTTGAAATTTTAGATAATAGAAGTTATGAAAAATATTTTAAGTATGAATTATTATTGTATTTTGTACAGTTCTAAGATACATGGCCATACAAGTCCTACATATAGATAAAAATGTATAAATAAAATTTTTTATAATTGTAATTTTTCCAACATCCATACACAGTTTTGACAAAAAGACTTTTAACTTCTTCTAGCTTTATGTTAGTTACAAAAAACAGTCTTTCTTCAACAGAAGACCCAAGTGACAAAATCAATAAAAACCTCTTAAGACAAAATGCAGTTGAAAACTTCCAAAGCAATTTTGATTAATTTTAAATAATTCCTGAAATATTTTTTCTTTCCTATGTGGGTCTATTGACTTGTTCCAAATTGTTTTAAAAACATCATCTGTCCTTAATCCAACCTCTCATCCAATTCTATGAAAACATCAAGTCCAAAGTTAAACCAAAGATTTTTGGTGACGTCACTGAGAGTTATTAGTCCCAAGTTAGATTTCTCAAACATTTATTTGTGCACAAAGATATCAGCAGTAAAGTCTTTCGTGAACTGGGAAGAAGGGTAAATAATGGAAATTATTCTTCTAAGAGATGTCCATCAGAACATTTATCTTTGAATCTTTGCAAAATAACTTAAAGAATCTACATGGATTTAACACAGTGCCAGACTACTTGAATTTGTACCTACCTGGATCACCTCAACCATTGCCTCCAGCTCTTTTGTTATTAAAAAAGTGTCCTTTTCTTTATCTAGTCCCAAATGTAGGCAGTATTACATAGATTACTTCCATAATACTTGTGCTTTCCAGTCTCTGAGTCAGCTAGGGAAATGAACTGCATGTATGCTTTGATGACAAGAAATCAAATGTTTTAGATTTCACACAGAGAACTGTGAAAGAGTCCAATAGTTCAAAATCATAGAAGTATCTTCCTGGATTCTGGGATACTCACGTGGCTTATTAGAGGATGATCTGTGCTCGTAATCTAGAAACCAGGGAGGTAATTTAATGCACATTCCTTGGCTGCCACCAAATATAGAAGTTAAGTTGGACAAACACAAGATATGTTATGGAAACAATATGGAAGGAATAGTTACTGCCTGATCTGGCATGACATTCCTAAAATTCTTGTTAATACATGAAACTGAAAAATTAAAACGTTTGCCATTCATTTTTGTTGTGCAATACCTGTAATGAGGAAAACATACACATAATGTGACAACTTTAAAGAGATGATAAGACAAAGTAGCACACAGCAACAGATGCTTATCTATAATGTAAATTCATTTGGAAGAAAGACTAGATTTTGTTCCATAATGGCACAGCAATTAGAACTCCAACTCATCCATGGCTGGAGTCCCAGAAGGTACTGCTGCATGGAATTGACCATCACAACAAAAGTAGCTTTTTTTCTGTTGCTAAGAAAATATAGATCAGTGGTTATTTATGTAATGTGTAATAAGGAATACTAATATGTCCCAAATGTTTATTCTGACTCTTAAAACATATAATCTGTTTTGGGGTCGTGGGTTTGAGGAAGGTGAGTTGAGTTTTTTATTGGTTTTTATTTCACTTTTTCATTAGTATCGCATTGCTGTCTACAATTCAAAACTCCAACTAAAAAATATTTGCTAACCCCTATGAAATATCTTTGTCATTGTGTTCTGGTTCTAGTGATCAAGGTCCACTTCAGCTGCTTTTTACTTTTTTTTCTTTTTCCTGCCTATGTGGCATCAAGTATTACCATAGAATAATAGATAGAATCATTACAGTTGGAAAAGACCTCCAAGATCATCAAGTCCAACGTTTGACCAAACATCACCATGTCAATTTAAGCATAGCACCAAGTGCCATATCCAGTCATTTTTTTAACACTTCCAGGGATCGTGACTCCACAATCTCCCTAGGCAGCCTGTTCCAATGCTGAACTACACTTTCAGCAAAAAAATTCATCCTGATGCCCAACTTGAACCTCTCCTGGCACAGCTTGAGGCCATTTCCTCCTGTTCTGATGCTGGTTGCCTGGCAGAAGTGACTGATCCTCACCTGGCTACAGCCTCCCTTCTGGTAGTTGTACAGAGTTATAAGTTCTCCCCTAAGGTTCCTCTCCTCCAGGCAAAACAGCCCCAGCTACCTCAGCCACTCCTCAGGACTTGTGTTCCAGACCCTTCCCCAGCCATGTTGCCCTTCTCTGGACACTCCCCAGCATCTCGATGTCTTTCTTGTAGTGAGTGGCCCAGAAGTGGACACAGCAGTCAAGGTGTGGCCTCATCAGTGTACAGATGGACAATCACTGCCCTGGTCCTGCTGGCCACACTATTCCAGATACAGACCAGGATGCCACTGGCACTCCTGGCCACGTGGGCACACTGATGGATTGTGTTCAGCTACTGTCAACCAGCATCCCCAGGTCATTTTCCTTTGGGCTGCTCTCCAGCCACTGTTTCCCAAACCTGCAGTGCTGCCTGGAGTTGTTGTGATCCAAGTGCAGGACCCAGCACTTCACCTTGTTGAACCTCATGCCACTGGCCTTGGCGCACCAATCCAGCCTGCCCAGATCCCTCTGCAGACTTTCAGCCCTCCAGCAGATCAGCTTAGTGTCATCTGCAAATTTACTGAGGGTACCTTCTATCTCTTCCTCCAGATGATCGATTCAGATATTGAATGGGTCCAGCCCCAATGCTGAGCTCTGGGGAAACCCACGAGTGACCAGCTGCCAACTGGATGGAGCACCATTTGCTACCACTCCGTGGGCCTGGCCATCAGCCAGTTTTTAATCCAGCAAAGAGTGCACCTGTCCAAGCCAGCTTCTCCAGGAGAATGCTGTGAGAGACTGCATCAAAGGCTTTACTGAAGTCCAGGTAGACAACATCCACAGCCTTTCCCTCACCCAACAGGTGAGTCACTTGGTCATAAAATGAACCATTTCTAAACCCATGCTGGCTGGGCCTGATCCAATGACAAGAGAACTTTTTTTGGAGAGGAAAAGGTTAAACAAGAAGTAATACACCAGTGTAGGAGACACAAGCTTTCAGCCACCTTAAAAGAAAAAGAAGTTAACTATGAGAGGCTAATATAAAATCCACAGAATGAAGGAAATTCCAAGTTAAGCAAGAAATTTGGTACTATTGTGCCAAGACATCTTTAGGAAGCTAGGATTGTTACGAGTCACAGTCACTTAAGCACGGTGAGGCACAATAATGTCTGCTGTATTTAGATTTTGGATTAGAATTTCTATAGAATATTATGCACCCAGGTTAACAGGAATATTTCTGACATTATGCCGGTTTTACTTGGCTGCAAATTTTCTGGTTTCTTGCCCACACTTTTTGTATTATCTTACTGTATAGTAAAAATAGTTGAAGCAGACACAGAATACATTTGGTTTCATTAAAATACAGGCCACAACTTTCTTTAACTACATAAACAAGCATACATAACAGTAGTGGATTAGGGCATACAGGCCTTAAGGCCATTAGTTGGTGGGACTGGTCTGCTGCAATAGAAGCCTTGCCTGAATCACTCCCGATTATAAGGCTATGCTACTTTAAGCTCTCCCTTTTAATACAAACCACAGGATTCAGTGCACTTGTTGGCATTTTCCATATTTTTTTCTTTACTGAGAAGGTATGTGGCCAGACATATGAGGTAAGGTACTTCTCAGTTACTTCTACATATCTAGAGTTTAACTCTGTACTTCAGCAAGTCACTCTAGGTTGTGTGTCTAGGCAATGGAGAACTATAAGTGCTTTCACAGCGAGACTCAAGTAGCCTGTTTTTGAATTATGTTTTAAGAGGAAATTTCTTTCCATAAAACAATGCAGATGACTAACTCAGATGTGCATTTCTATAATTATCAAATGAATACCACCACTGTTGCACTAGTAGAAGACAAATGTTTTATATAGAAAATAAAAAGGGATAAATTTCCACACCTCAGTATGTTAAGAATCAAAGCTGTTCAGGGCTGTCCAGTCCAGGTTCCTATCCAGCAGACATCATGACAATATTAAAGAGTAACTGTAAAACTGTCTGAATGCAAGCTGATTTAACACTTTGCAAGTGTGAACCTCAGGTCTAAGGCCAAGGAGTTTGATAGCATATGGAACCAGAAAACATAGTCTGACAGCTAGTTTGTTCCTAGAAGATCCATCAATACCTTACCACTATCTGCAAGTAATGAGATCCTTACACAGAATGATCAATAGGATACAAATGTTTAGGATTATACTGAAATCTCAGCATAAAAGCTATCAGTTTAATGTGAATAGCCTATAATTTATTTGTATCTAGAACCTTTAGAGTTATTGTTGCTTTGCGTTTTCTCAAAACCTAAAGTTTTGCTTCTATGTCAAGAGATTACTGTGTTAAGTAGATATAACATTGAAAATTGCTTCTTTATACCTTATAATGCCCACTTTTAAGTGGATGCTGGTTACTTTCTAGTGGGTATGAATATTTATCACAAACAAAATTATTTTCTTGTAATTAGCATACGTTCAACTATTTTAAATTAGAAAGCTAAAAAGGAAACAGTTGTAATTATAACATTGAAGACCTGGAAATTCAAAAGAAGGACTAGAAAGTATTGTTAAAACTGGATCCTACAACCATGTAGTTGTCATATGCAGTGTCACTAAGTAGAAGATAAATAGACGTCATTTCAGTGGAGATGAAGGCAATAGGATGTTAAGTTCTATGGAAACATTAAAAGAGAATGTTGACATCTACTTATTCAGATGAATTTCAAGCTGCTTTTAAATACTAGAAGGAATAAAAATTATTTTGGAATTCTTGCTTCAGTAGGGTTAAACTTAAAGCAATTGTCTAAGAGTGTGAACTGTCTCTCCCTAACTACCCTGAAATTGCTAAAAGTAACCTAGCATGAGCTGTACCACACAGAGATCTAAGGAAGATACTGGCAGCCTAATGGGTCTGGTTACAGTCTCCTGATCTGGAGCTGGCTAGCCTCAGGATAAGGTGCATATACTCTAATTTAAATGCTGAAAAGTCCCTCTGTTCTACCAGACTCACAAAAAGAACCTGATTTACTCTCACCCCTTTCAGAGAATGTACCTGATGGAAAACATAATTATATATGCGGAGATTCTTCTCACATGGAGAATATTTGATCAGGATAATTTTTTTTTAGTAAAAGATCAGAGGTTCAAAATCAGTTTAATATAAAAATATTTGTTTTGATTGATAATATCCATTTGGTCCTTACTGACCAAGGAAGGACTGACTGTCAGTGTGCTGTATGAGAAAGAATAGTCAGCTTGATAACCATTTTACTGAAAAGGGATGGAGTGAAATATTTTCAGTCACATTTTTTTTTGTTTTGGAAACGATGCTTTCTGTTCATATGAAAAAACCTCTGTGATTTTAATGACTGACAGAGAACTCCATACAGGCAAATTATATACACAGGCTATTTTTTTGCTTGATGTAGTAGTCAGGAAGACAAAAAAATTCTATATGAGGTACTGTCAAGAGGAAAAAATTTGAAACTATAAAAACACCGGGAAAAAGTTTTTTCAATTTTTTTAGAGTTAGCAATGTACTTTGAGAATATTCCAAGTGTTACATTAAAAAGTTCAACACCCATACATCATATTGAATAATCTGAACAAAGCGAACAAAAACATATCCAAGAAATCCATTAGAACGGCAACAAAAATAGGATAGCAAATTTGATATGCTCAATCAGACATTTATGACTGGATTAATTACTAACATAAGACAGACAGCATATGGAGAAAAGAAGATATAACCTAGTAAGTTTTATTCACTGAAAAATCATACAGAGGCCAAAAAAAATGGAATACATATTAAAAACTCAGCTGCACAGCAAATACTATTTTTTTTTTTAATAAGGTAACATGGTAGGACACCATGGAAAGCTGTGAAGATTTAAATATAATACCTTTAACCTCCTATCCATATACTCATTTCCACAAAGCATGGTTTGCTGATTACATGTCTTTTTGTCACCTACCCCTTTTATTTTTTTATTTTTTTAACTATAGGTCATTTTTGCCACATTTAGTCTTGGTCATATGCATGACATTTAAAGTAGAAAAAATTACACAGAAAAATACTTTGCTGAAAATATATCTGTAGGCTGATTTTTCCCCTTTAAAGACCAAAACATTTTTCAATTTTTTCAACATTTAATATAGAAGAGTTATGCAAAGTTATGCAGAAGAGTGTAGCTTGTGATACAAAACATATGTAAACAAGAGGGCATTTTCTAAAAACCATTTAGCGTTAGGTCCTATTGTCAACTGGGGTCTTAAAAGTTTAAATATTTTTTATACTATCAGTATATGACTAATATGTTTATTAATATATTGCAGCAACATTTCTATTAACATATCATATTAACAATTAATGCTTGTAAGAAAGGTTCATTGACATTAGAAGTATCTGAGAAGAACCAGAACACAACTGGATGAGAACCTGGATAAGCTTTATCTATTTCCACCGTAAATATATAATTAAAAAAAAAAGAATGATTTAATTTCATATATATCAAACTGTTTTTTTCATAAATAGTTGTTGCATAAGTCAATAATTTTAACCTAAGATTTTCCAAAGAAGAAAATACAAGAAGCACAAAATGCAGAAATAAAAATCCCACATCTAGAAAAAGAGATAGATGAACAGGAAGAAACAAAATTTCTGTTTACCATAGCTGTCAAATATTAAACTTCAAAATGGTTTTTAAAATCTAAATATGTAGATTTAAAATGAGTTGTTTTTACTGAATCACACTCCACCTTTATTCAAATTAATGTTTAATGTTGTACAAGCAAAGTTTTTAAAAGAGACACTATTTTAAGAATGGAAAAATTACATCAGTATAGCTATTATTTTAACTGTTGACTTACCTAAATATTTACTACTGTATTTTTTAGGTTTCATTTTATGGGCCCTCTTCAGCATTAGATGTGCAGTAGAAATATCTTTAAAACCCCTAAGGGAAGAAAATAACTTACTAAATATTTCACATGGATTATGTTACACCAGCTACACATTATTGCATAATACACTTTTCAAAAAGAATAGTGGTGTGTAGTACTGATCCATGGTATGAAACTTTCTGAATTACAGAGATAGCTGCAATTCTTATCATAACATTGCATTATTGCAACTTATTAAGGTAGTTTCCCAGACACTTACAAAAATAATTACAATAACTTTCACTTTGGTAGAAAACAGAGATCCTCCAAAGGTGGACCTTAAAAAAAGCAAGCAACAACAGCCAACTATACTATACCTATTCCTGAAAGTCATTGTGTAAGGAAAAAAGCTTAACATACCATTCTTCTGATATTTTCTCTTCTTTTTCAGACATAAAAAAAAATTTCTTTTTTTCTTTCCAGCTAGAAATCTGTGACATTGTTTCCTTCCCTGACCTGGAAACAAAGTATAAGAGCAGTACTGAAAGGTAAGTAAATAAGAAAGGGTCTGGGGTTACACTATTTTGCAGCCTTTGTTATTCTGCAACTTGTTTGTACCTTTTAAAGGCACTTTTGAAGCTTGGAAATGATACAAAAAAACCCCATTTAATACTCCATGAAGGTTTTATCTTGGAGAGTAATAAAAGTCTGCCATCAATTTGAAATGTTTACATTTCAATTACTTGAAGCATATTTCAGTCCTTTCACAGAACGCAGCTGTGTAAGAAATCCTTTTAATCTTTATCTAGTCTTAAAGATCTCTATTTCAACATCTATTTCATAACATATGTGAAAAAATAGAAGTTTTATGATTTATAGTCAAACCTAGATAAATAACACTACACATATATAGTCTTATATTTCTAATTATGGTAGTCAATGAAAAATAGTAACTGAATTTAATGTATTTGGTTTTAGCAGGTAAATACATTTTAACTCCAGTAATATCACATTAACCAAAATTTGTAAAAACATCAGAAAATAGCTGCCTCGTCTCCTTTTTATTTTTGTCAAATCCAAACGAACTAAATATAATTTTAAAAAATATAATTTAACTTACCTGCTATACAAATGGATTTTTTCTGCTGAGTATGAATGTGGTCTGTTAGCAGACTGCCAAACTTCTTGTGGTGATAATGACAAACTATCTGAATGTTCACTGGAATCTGAAGGCCTAGAAAACTTCTAAGAGAAAGAAAAGGAATGCAGCTGATGGTCGCTGTAAGTTTGAGTTTAAAATGTGCAGGAAAATCTGCACCAGGGGTTGCAGAGTTTATCACTATAACTGAAAGGATTATTAATGGTGATATGCCCATTACAAACCTTACTTCTAACTAACGAAATAGGACAAAAAGGTGACCTTAGTTACACTTAACATCCCCAAATATACTAAATTGTACATTTATAAGACTGCTTTCTCTTATTTGTAGGAAACAAAATATTAGTAATACTATGCCTGTAATAAGAATAGAAAACCCTACAAAAACAAAAAGCCAAAACTTCAAAGTTTATCAAATATCTAGCAGACATTACAGTAATTACAGTTTGATGACCTTTAGCTGTTCTGAAAACATTCAGCTGTTGTCATATAATGCAGAGCTTAGTATTTTTAAAGTAGTTTGTCAACTAGCAATTTTTAATCCGTTGCCAAATGGGCAGATGAAGCACATCATCTTTTTTTTTCTGCTACTGTGAAGTAAAGCATTGAAATAAATCCAAAACAAAGAAAAAGTTAAGCAAATGAAAGAAAATCTAAAAGAAAAATTGCAACTGGAGATGAGGAGGAAGTCTGAGACTCCTAAAAGTAATTGTGTTTTTAAGTCACTAAACTGTCGTATTAATCACCCCAGAACAGCATATCCTTAAGGAATGAATAAAGACTGAAGACTAAGTTGATTCTGTGACATGTTACCTTTGGCCAGTGCAGCTGGTTTGAGAGCAGGAGTGTTTTTGAAGGGAAACGGGTGGAATCTAGAGTTAGCCATTCCTTCTCTAATGCAGCCTGCGTGAATGAGCAAAGTCAAATAGTGCACTGATAAAATCAGTTTAGTTTTGATAACTCTTGCAAAGTCTCATTTAAATTGTCTTACATACTTCGTACATCTTTTCAAGTTGTATATCAGAATTGCCACCTGCAGAGCAATCACACTCAAAGCACCTTTGGAGATGCTGTGCTGTACTGTTTTATTTTAAACACATCAGATCAACAGTATTTGTGGGTTGTGGAAGTCCTTTTGGGGTTTTGGTTTTATTTTGTAAATAAGATGCATCCCCTCCTTCTCAAATTCCTGTAATTTTATTCCAACAGTCTGAGTAAACCAGACTTTTTATAAAAGACTTTGATTTGAAAAAAAACTTTGAAAAAATACAGACCTAAGATACTTAAAGGCATAACATCATCAAGAGCTTTGTGTGCTGTTTTTGACTAATTGAGTATTTTATGTCCAGATGTAGGTGCCTTATTCTGTCAAAATTGCTTTTGTCGAAATGAATTGGTGAGTAATTTTCATTGAAATTTGAGGTTAAAAAACTACATGCTTTATGTAAATGTTATATGCTTCAATTAAGCAGTTTTATTTTTGATGTAATAGAATAAATGGGAAACTAAAATAATGGTTGGGATGAAGAGGGGTGACAGAATTAGCTGCTAACTGGCATCCCTCACACTTTAAGGCAGACTTCAGTTTTCTTTCGTAAAAACAAAATCTAGACTTTGTTTCAAACCCAACCTGTACATAACTTGTTTTTCTTATAGGTCCTTGAGGTTTTTTACCACATGTCCTTTCAGCATCTTCTGATTAGTGAGAGAAGCAAATCACTCCCACACAGTAAGTAAAGACCGCTGAAGAATTTGGCTTGACTTACAGGGCTCACTCATTCAGGTTCTTCTTACTTCAACAGCAAAGAGCCTGGGATTCATTCTTTTGAAAATGTCCAATTTATAAAACTGGACTATCTTTCTCCCATCCATAAAATATTTCAGATTGTACTGATTTCTGACCCTGAGAAATTATCCTAAGTTTGGATACCTTACTGTGTAGTTTGTGTCAACAGAACTTTGTACGGCCTTAGATTGGTGAACAAGATCTTCCAAGACCTTTGAAATTCTGAGAGAAAAAAGTATCATATTCCCTGTATTTTGAAAGGTTACTTCAGGTACTGGCCACTCAGTTTGGTGGCTCTAAGATCACTCTTTCTGCTTCCATTCTGACCAAGCTTTGAAAAATAGCAATTTTTGATTTTATTTTCATGTCTTAGAAGGGATGAATTCCTAGATCTGGTTGATTCCCTGCTTCTGGAATTCCCTGTTATTTGACTACAGTATGTTTTGGGTTTTATTCCTTTATTTAATAAATCTAGAAAAATTCTGTGCTCTCATTATTAAAAGATAACCACTCTTCCCCTCGTCAACATTTCAATCCATGATAAATATATAAGATTATCCATTTTATCATAAATCCTCTCTCAGGTAGTTGTATATGTTAAGAAATCTATGTAAATAAACTGCAGAGGCATGCAACAAATAAAATGTATCACATTC
This sequence comes from Daphoenositta chrysoptera, assembly GCA_013397915.1. NCBI lineage: Eukaryota > Metazoa > Chordata > Aves > Passeriformes > Daphoenositta > Daphoenositta chrysoptera. Next base: position 1,152,224 of record VZRO01000776.1, read on the forward strand.
TTAACTTTTAGTTACCTACAACCCACTAATTTATCTCTCCTAAGTGATGTGATTACTCTTATGTTAATAACCACTTAGTGGTTGATTCACACAATTTTCACTAAAAAAAAAAAATTCCAGAAAGCAGACTGTAGTAAACCAAATCCCAAAGGTGATCAATTAAATATGTGGCATTGGTACAATTTGAACATAGAAGACTGACAAATTCATATCTCAGCAGAGACAAAGCTACAACGTATTCAAGTTTCAGAATTGCCTGGGTGCTATGTGCAGAACGGTCAAAAAGAAAAGTTATGAAAAAGGTACAACATCTGACTGAAAACTTTCAGTGAAAAGGGATATTATTTCTCCTTGTGCTCTTTAAATTTACTTCCAAATTGCACTATGCAAATCATATTTTTAGCTTTTAAAGATGAGAATTTTTCAGTTATTTTCCAAGTCTGGGCATATAATCCAGTCAACAGTGCTGGTATATACAGGTATATGAAAATAGCAAATTTTGGAAATAGTTTTTTCTTCCTCCATATGCATAAGAAATCCATACAGGTGGGGAGAGAGGTAGATTCCCACTTCTTGTAGAATTTAAATGTCAATCAACTCAACTGGTGTGTACAATTATGTGTCCATTATTTACCTGAGTACTTAAATGTCTTACAGTGGCAGTGAAAATTATCCAAGCTCTAATGTCAGATTTCAAGCCAAGCCTGCATGCTAGCTATTTGAATTTTTACCTCTTGGATGAAATAGTTTGTTACAGAGAAAAAACTAAAACCAAACAAAAAACTCCAAACAAACAAACAAAAAACCAAACCAAAACAAAAATCTCCATGAGAAATAATACTCCAAGGGTGAAGCCAAATTTTTGGAACAAGAATCACTTGGCAGTACACTGAGTGAATCCTTTTGCTTTATAGTTGTACTGTAATTCCATTAAAGTTCTTTACTCTTGATATTTATGTTGAAACTTTTCTAATATTTTCCTAGCCCAGTGTTTGCCATTTATTAACTTAATACTACTAGTATTTTCATTTCTTTTGTAGCTTATAAAATGTATTTCAGTGTCTTAAGTGTTGAAAAAAAATCAGTAAAAATATAAAAGTATAAAAGGTATAAATATGCAAGACAATAAAAAATGACAACTCATTTATCATTAAGTACATCTTTAACTCCTATGAATGTATAAACATATTATAAAAATATAACACACTGATGTTTGCTTCGTCCACAAAAATAAACACATAACTGATTTTCAAACACATCCTTCCTCTATGTTTTCCCTGGACACTTTCACAGCATTAAGCTCAAGAAACTTCTGTCCATACCTTCCCTATAAAAAGTGCTAACGAAAAGTTTATGACAGATTTACCAACACCTAAGGCTAAAAATTAGATCTGTTTGTACTGATATTGTTCACTAAGATTAAAAAACAACAATCTGAGATGAGTTACAAAGCAAATAAAAATACCGTTTTTGACTGTATGGCCTCCACAAACAGCTATAGGTGTACTATATTTATATTTATATTTATTTCTAAAGCCAAATTAAGGAATTACCTAAATACTGAGGTATACAATGTGGCTTTACACATATGTTTAAATCACATACAGTTGATTTAACACTTATTAGTTCATCTGAAGATATCTTTTATGCTTTTGTATCCTCTGTACTTTACTTCCAGTGTTCGTTTCAAAAATTCTGTATTAATTGCTTTAAGTTTCAAGTTTCACAAGTATACAAAATATACATAGATCTTTCTATTTTTTGTTACACCTATTTTTGTTAACCTGTTTGAAATTTTTTTTTTAATTTTTAAACACGATACAATTATCCATGATACCACTCTTCAAGAAGTAGGAGGTGTGAATCTATTGGAAGTTGGAGTTTTCCTTCTGAATTTTAATAGTGAATCTTTCATAATTTTAGCTATTTCCATTTACCCATTAGGATCAAGAACTTTTTATCCTTATTCACAATGCATTTTTTATCCTTCGAGAGACTACTCCTAAAGGGTTCCTGCTTTGATTTTGCAGCTCATTAATAAACTCTGGAGGCTTAGGGTTTTTTTTTTCATGGCATATTATATAAAACTTTTTTCATTTTGTTACTCCTTAATTAGTCAAGTATTTACGCTATTGCTTCCTTTGAAAAACGTAATTACTACATCAAGCATTGTTTAATTTTTTTTGTTTTTAAGACTTCTGTAGTCTCAGAAACATAACTCAATCCTACAACCAGCAAAATGAGTGAGAATGGTTCTACTAACTTCAACTGGGTCTGAATGAGCTGCTGTAAAGTCGAGTTTTAGTGCAAATGTTATTTACACAATCTAATCCTAGGCATCTTTTATATGCTCTGGATTACATTCTGGAGCTAAATAACCTTTTATAATATATCCTGACTATACATGTTATTAGGGCTGTTCTGAGTCATATTTACACCATGAACAAAAAGTAGTTCTCAGGACAGTCTCAAACTTGCGCTCAGCTTTGAAGCACTTCTACAAGTAACTGTCCAAACTGTGAAAAATGCCACCACATATTGCCTTTCATCTCTCTGAGATCAAGGAGGATCACAAGAGCATAACAGAAACCAAACCAATTCCTGAAACTGTACTACGGTTTGAAGCAGAGGATACAAAAAGGCATTAACAATACAGGCTGAAAAGAAAGGCCAGCATTTGACATCTAACAACTCTGTTCTGGTCAGAGTGAATATTCATCTACATCAGTACTCTGCTTCCAGAAGAGTTCAGTAGCAGTTGTTATGGAAAGAATGAAAGAAGCTGGACATGACAAAGCCAATCCTTCCTTTAGTATATTCTTTCAGACCTTGGAAACTGCTGGTTTAAGGACTTTCTGCTAAAATCTAGGGAAATATTCCTCACCTTAAAACAGTAATCTAATTTCTAATGACAAATATAACTATCTAGTCAGTGGGCTTGCCATGTCATCTCTATGTCCATCCAGAAAGAATGCAAATCATGTACACAGCTCATAGGATATAACTGCTGAAGTGGTGTAGATTAACTTCAAAAGGACATCATGTTGGATGCCATAGGACCTGAAGCTACCCCAAGTTTCCAAGCATGGTGGACCTCAGAATCATCACCTAAGAAAACTGTGAAACTATCTTTGAAAATTACGGAAAACTAACTCTTTATACGTCTTTCCTTTCTTCTTTCAACTCATTGCTCATTCACTGTTTTCATGACAATGATGGTTCAGAAAAAAAAAAATTGATATTTATGCAGTGTATTTATTTATATGGTATTTTAAGAGAAAAACAAGTGTATTACCCAAAAGAATATAGAGAAGCAGAAGAAAACTAACATCCAAAACACACCATGGACTCAGAGTAATGACTGCCTCCTGATCATTACACCATAACAGGAAGAATGGCAGGGGAAAAAGAAAAAGAATCTTCTTTTAGAAACAGTATTTCTCCATAAGAATTTCACAAAAATTGTGTGCAGAATCCTTTGCTTTCAAAAAAAGATTCACTCTTCATCCAGTTCACCTGCCTGGTTTCGTCCAACATGTTTTTCTGTACTTCTGCTCCCCTCTGTAAGGCAGGTCATTAATGTCATCCTTAGGAGGAATGACCCTTTTTCAACCAGATTTTAAAAAGTATCTGCCCTCCCAACATTCAAATTTGTTTTCAATAAGAATACTATATAATTAGAGTAAATAAATAAATGAGTCAGAATGAATCTTTCGTCTTCTCTATAGAATAAAAATTTGAATAAATTCTTCAGGCTGGTGATATCCTTGATTTCTAGGTTTTAGTGAGTATATTTGAATAGTGCAGTTAAAATCTTGTTCACTGAAAGACAATAAAAAAGTTAAAGACAAATGAAAGGCAGAACCTTCAACATAATTCTATGACTGTTTTAAATAAGCTTACAAAAATTCTTTTGGGGCAATACATTCCACTACTTTTCCTGGAGTTAAACATCTTGTAGGTTAAATACTTGCTTAGACTGGGAGGGGCGTGGTGAGGCAGCAGGATAATATGCTGAAGGTTAACCCTCTGGATACTCACAGCCAGCCCACTGAACTGTCTTTCATCTGGCAGAAAGCTGTAACTTTCCCTCTTGGTGCTGGCAAACATATTTCACAGTGTAGGATATTTCATTTAAATATCATGCTAGTCCAGGACAACATATTTCATTTCTTTTTGAACTAAACTTCATTTCTGCCAAGGCCTGAGTATTTGCTAGGAATTTCTTTTCTTAAATCCTACATAAGTTTTAACAAATTACTTAAGAAATCATGAATTTTTAGCTCTTATAGTTGAGACAGAAAAACCAGATCACTTTTCTATGCTCTTCTGTATATTGTTGATAGACTGTGATTGAAAACTTCCTTTGAAATTAAAGATCTGAATATATTTGTGTATTTAGCCTTTTCTTTCATCCAGTCCTTTGAGGAATCAGATTACTGTATGGACTAGCTTTCCTGTGAAACTGAAGTTCATGTGTAAAGCTTAGTTCAATGTTAGGAAGTTGAGTATCAGTTCAGACCCAGGCTTTATAAATAACTTCCAAAGCTAAGAAAATGTCAGATACGAACATCCTTAACTGAATCTTCTATTAGCTGCAATATTATTACACTTACAGTACTACAAATCTTCAGTCTAAACTCTGCCATTTTAAATCTATATGTAAATGCATTAAACAATATTATATAAAAAAATATTAAATCTTTTTAATTAGATAGTTTAGTGGATATACATTTTACAGAAAATATATCTCTGAACTGCAAGCAGTAGGAAAAATAGTTATTTTCTGTGAGTTTGTCTTCCAGTATTTTCCACATATTTTATGTGCTGAAGATAAATAGGTTAGCACCCTAATAAAGGTTATTTTAACCTTTGGCAATGCTTCTTTTTCAACCCTGTCTTTATATAAGAAAATATATACACATTAGAAAAGAAATCTGGGTACAGCTGCATTCTTATGACTGCTAAAACCAAACAAAGTTTCAAGCCAAAAAAACTAGTGAGTATCACACAAATTCCATAGAAACACTGCGATGATTAATTGACCCCAAGAGATTTTATAGACTTACAAAAACTGGTTAATTATTAGAGTAAATTCTTGTAGGAAGATGAGAGAACAAGGATAGTTGTCCATTTCTAAGAAGGATATATTGATGATTACTGGAAAAATCACATTCTCTTAATAAAAACATTCAAGGAAATTTTATTGTGGAATGTCTTCTCCAAACATAAGTTTTCCTAATTGTTTAATAAGCTTGGAAAACTAGCTGTTCTCTAAAATTCTAATGCACATAAATATATATATTTACATTTAATACATGTACCTATGTGTTTTGTCTACACAAATGTGAATAAAATTATGAAAAGAATTTACTGTGGAAAAGTAAATTAATAATGAAAATTTCAAGGACCACATAAGTTTTCATTCAAATAAGAGGTTGAACGTCTACAGACATAATTAACTCTCCAAAAGGCTGAATCTTATTGTAGTTCATGTCAGTCATTCATAACCTATGTGACCTAAACTTTTCTAAAAATGCATTTTTGTCTTAAGCATGACAGTGTTCAAAGGAAGCTCGGCGTCCTTTCTTTGAATACAGGAATAAAAAATACAGATGGGTAAATGGCAGCCTCAGCTTCAGAGGCTAGACATTGTTTAAGTCAGCATCAAAAATGTATGCTTGAAAAATCTTTTGAGATGTAAACCCCCACCCATCTCAATAAACATCAAGATCCTGGAACCTTCAGGCCACCCTTCAAAATGGGTCTAAAAGCCCAGGAATAGTCTTTCCCCACTAAAATGACAAGACTCTTCAGGACTTCCCCTCTCTGACTCTGGCACACAACACAAGTATTTGCTGCTATGTCTCTATAAACCTTTTCCCAAGTTTATCTACTTCCATGAAAACAAAGAAACAAAACTTTCAAGGGGCAATGAGTTAAAAGCTTAAAAAAAAACCAGCTAAGGAACCCCTCAACCCAACCCCTTAAATAACCTGCATTCAAGAAATACCCAGTTTTGAAGGAACACAACCCAAAATGTTCTATCCAGCTCAGCTAAGGAAACTAAAACAAAATGGAAAAGAAAGCTGTGCTTCAGCCTGCAGTTTTGTCTAAAGAACAGAAGTCATGCAGAAGCGCAGGGTAATAAAAAATAGACTAGTCACAAGTTTATAGTCATTTAACCTTTAACATGTTTCAAAGTTCAGGTCACATGAAAGATTTGATGCAATTTCAAAACAACTTTTCCTTTTTGCTTAAAAGTCCCTATTTCAGAAACAAGAACAAAAAGGATTTGGAAGCTAATGTGCAAAGAAGGGCTAAGTTAAAAACACAGATTTGTTTGAACTTTATGTTTACAAACCTCTAATCACACTACAAAATCCTTAATTCTAAAGAGGTATGCCTAAATCATCTCTCAGCTTCACTTACACCGTCCTCCTTATATGTCTCTAGCAATGTCTCTTCTCTTTGAAATAAACTATCCACAAATGAATCTGCAAGTTGGAATTTGTTCATTCGTACCTGTATTCTCAACACCTTAAATCTATTGGGACATGTAATGATACTCTTTGGAAAGAAGCTGATTCTTTGGGATGTTTTCCTGGTTTATGAAATGATCAACAGCTACTCTTATTTCCAAATTTAAAAAAAAGAGTTGTTAAGTATTTTTCATGTTAAAAAAAAAAAAAATACTAGAGTGAGTACTAGAACAGTATTTAGCATTTAGGAATCCTTAGCCCACTCTATTCTAGGACAAACCAGGCACAAACTTAAATAGCTTTAGCTAAATTAAGAATGCATTATAGCATATGAGGTGTTTGGGGCTTTTTACCATTCATTGTTTACATTGTTAGAAACTAAAGAATTGCATGAAAAGTCCATTATGATCTCACATACTTTTCTGTGGGACTGCTTCCTAGAAGGTTAGGCCTTAGCCAACAGTATTGCCAATATATTGGACATTGCACTTGCTCTTGTTGAACATTACGAGGCTCTGGTCAGCCTAGATTCTAGCCCGTGCAGGCTGCTCTGAAGAACACCCTGATCCTCCAGCATACCAACCACTGCCCTCAATACAGGGGCATCTGCACACCTGAGGTTGCATTCTGTTCCATCATACAGGTACCTAATTGAATTTTTTACTATTTTGGTCCCCCTACCATCCATGATGGGCTCCATTAATTACGGTCCACAGGTGGGATTTTGGACAACAAAACACAACTATTTGAGCCTTGCCAGTGACCTTGTTGAGTACTTTTCCAGCCCATACCTCAACAAATTTTGGGAATAAGACTCTGGGAGACAGTCAACAGCCTTGCTAAAATAAAGGCATGCAATATGCACTGCACTCCCCTTATTCATAATGCCAGTCACCTTGTGAAAGAAAACAATTAAGGGGACCAGTCCTTGGTAAACCCATGTGGATTCTCACAATCACCTTCCATGGGTTTAGAAATGGCTTCTGAGTGTATTTACTCCAAGCATTTCCAGAAAGTCAGATAATGTTGATGGCTTCTAGTTCCCTGGATATTTTTGAATTTTCTGAAGATGGGTGTGATGTCTGTCCTTTTCCAGTCACCAGTAACCTCCCCAGTTGCTGTGATTTTTCAAAGATTAGATAGAGGGTAATCTCAAAATTATATCAGGCAGCTTGTTCAATCCCTTTGGATGCATCCTATCTGTTCCCTTGGACTTGCATACATTCAGGGGAGTTAAACTGTGCTGCAATTGGATGACAGCTGCTTTCTTCTAAACCAAAAGGATTTCAAGCTCCAGGCAATGAGACATGCAGAGATTTAAGTGTAGAGGATCACAGAAGCTGACATTGCACGTTTCTCTTTGGTTCCTCCACAAGAACAGCAATTTAAGTCAGTAACAATATCCACTGCATCAATGACTTCTTATCACAGAGAACAGACAAATCAAGTAGGTTAGCTCCTGAAATTTGTAAATAGGGACTACTAAAAAAACATTTTTAATGAAAATCAATGTATGTGGACATGCTAAACATTAGACATTTAACCAGATATTTTAAACACAACCTATACCTATACCAAAACATCAGTTTCAACATTACACAAAAATTAAAGAACTTAAGGAAGATATATTCAATGATTAGAGATCCTTAGTTCAGCTTTCAAGAGACTCCACATGGAGATATTCTCATTGAGAAGAACTTACGAGTGTATTATTGCTCCCATTTATAATGATGCTTTTGGCTGAGAACAATTTTCCTTTGAGGCTACAGTAGTGAGTAGAAACTTCAAAGAACTAAAGCTTTTTCCACTTAGATACATTTTTCCATGTATGTTTGCCTTGCTTATTCAATTTTGATGCTTGACTTTGTCTTTAGAGATCTAAGACTAGGAATTTAAATTAATGATATCACTATCCTTTGATATGTCAGAGAAGCTAAATGTAATTTAGAAAAATACTGTAACATTTGCTTCATATAGGTTCCAAATTATAGGTGTAGTGCCATGCATCACTAGTAGGCTTTCCTTTGGGAAGTATTTGTTTGAATCTGGCTATTTAACCAATAACTGGATAGAGACATGCCATGAAGATGGGTTCTGTTTAAAAATTAACAGCATTTCAGGCAGCAGGAAGAACTGAGATCTCATGGTGGAAGGCCAAAAAGCAACCAGAGCACGTTCTGCATGAGCTGTGACCTTGGAGTGTTAGTGACAGCCTTAAGTAGCTGTGGTTGTGTTTATTTTTTCAGATACTGACTGCAACAACCTACTTCTAAAGACCAGAATACATATGAGAAAACTAGAAAATGAGATAAGAAGCACTGCTGAAAGAGGTAGAAGTTTTATGCATCTGCTGATGCCACAGACTATGAATAGCGTGCAATCCATCAACATAGCAGCTGAAGCAACAGGAACATATCAAGAGATTATTGATAAGCAGTCATGGAAAAAAGATTCATCCTCCAATATATGGCTTAGGAGAGATTTTTTCCTCCTTTTTAAAAGAAGGGGATGGATCTAATGAAATTTTTAACAGAAACTTTTTTGCTTTTCTACAACACTGTAATTTTATGTGCAAGTTGATGAAAAAAGGATCATATTCTTTACAGCATACAATACAGAAAAGCTGGATGCTGATCTGACATTTATAAGCAATTACAGGAGTTAGACATACATAGGAGTGTCAAGATACAAGAAATGTTATGGGTACCTTCTAATCTATGGGCTACAATTATTTCCTGGCACTAGCCAGAAAACAGCAATCATTGTCACAAGCTCACAATCATAAGCTCCCAGTCTGAGACAAACCACATTACAAAGGATTATTGGAAAAGAAAACAAAATACATCATATGGGTCTAGTTTGGACATGTGATAATGAAATTAAAGATGGGAGACATGAGGAAATTGTTGTTCTAATTACTGTTTACTTATTAAGAGTTAGCACACATGAGCTAGTTCTTATTCTTCCCACCCCTAAGAAAAGAAAAAATGGGAAGAAAGAAAAATAAAACTGCTACCTACCTGCTGTGGAAGGCAAGCAAAAAATTATGAATGGCTATGTGTCTGAGTGTGGATATGCAAAAAGAAATGAGAAAGAAACTCCTGAACAATAATTTCAAAAGCTGTCAAAGAGACTAGAATTTAAAAAAATCTACATCATCAAGCTCGGAAAAAGAACAACACTGTCTCAGGGGAACAGTATTATCTCCTCTGATGAACAAAGCAGTGATGGATTTCTTTTTAACTTCATTGCAACTTACAAAGTGACTTTCTTTTTGAAATAGTATGACTAAAGTGATTTAAATTAAATTAAAAATGACGTTTTTAAAACAGAGTACTGACTTAGTGTGCCATGTAATCATCAATATTGATACTTCTCTTGATGAAAATAAGATGTGTCCATATGTTTATTCAATGTAGGAAAACAGTAATTTATTCAGTGGTCATTGCTCAGGGTAAAGAATTGTCTAAAACCTCATATAAGGGGAAATACCTCATGTATCATTTATTCAGCTTCCTGACACCTTGGCAAGTTTAGACATTTTGCATTTGGCTCACATCATATTTACATCAAGAAAACAACAATACGGATATTTAGATGGTACAGAAAGTAGGAGCTGTGTCAAGCAAATGTGCTGTCAGATTTCATCCACCAGAGGTGAAGTGCGCTCTGCCTCGTAGATCGTTTGCTGCATGGATGGACTGCTGATGAAAGGTTGCCTTAAGATCAGCCTTCTGGAGCATGTAGGCTGGAATTCTCCAAAGTCCACATGAAAGACGTGAAGATATCACTAAATACCAGGCTCATACTTTTTGAAACATCTGTTGGCCAGATCTTTCATGTCATCTGGGATAGCCTGTTTGACACTGCACAATCAAACAGACACAAAACACTACTGCCATCAATTGCCTCTGAATGTCTTTGGCAATGTATGGGAGCGGATATGAATACAAGAAGGTATCAGCAATGGTTCAGGTGAAATGACTAATATTCATGCTACTGTTAGAACGATAAAGGTCATTCCTCTAGCCAAATCACATGCAATCTACTTTTCACGTGATATGGTGTTTAACTTGTACTAAAAATATACTATCATTCAATGGGCATAAATGAAGTGAAAATCTTTGTCAAAGACTGCTGTTTCACAGCCTCACCTTCCATGGAACACTGAATTTATAATGAAGATATTAAACATTTTTTTCCTGAATACTGACGCCTAATGACTTAGTGCACTGTGATATTTACAAATGGTTTAAAGAGGTGCTTGCACAGTAGCGATTTTGCAAATGTTAGATAATACTGAATAAAATAATTGTGACTGAAATCTATGTAGCAGTATAAGAAAAACCTAAACAATGACCACAACACAAAATAGTCAACTATTCAAAAAGCTTTTAGACAAGATTTAACACATTTGTATCAGTCTGCAATAAGGAAAGGTTTTTCTGCCCTTCTCTCTCATTTCACTCACCCTATACAACAGTGAAACCAGCAGTACAAAATGGTATCCAAATATTTTTCTCTTCCTTGAAACCCTAGCATATGGGATCTCTTAGCCCAGCAATATGTACTCCTCCCTACACACTTGTTTGAGACACAACAGATAGCCACTGATACCATGTGTCATTATTTGGCTCTGCTTCAGCACTTTGCTATAAAACACTGAGACCAGAAAGGAAGGAATAGGAAGTATAGACTGTTTCAACTTTCTGCTGCTTGTTTCTCCAGAAGTAGGAAGTCCAGATGATTTGGTATTACCCAGCTGCAGAGAATGAAACAGCTACAGACACATGGAAACAGGGAACCTAATACTGAATAGCTAGTCTGGGCTAGACAGAGCAGAGTGTATGCCCAGGATAGTTACACCACACATTTCTCACAATCAAACTTTTTAGCACAGACAACATATACACTTGAAGAAAAAGAAAAGAAAAAAATATGACAAATATTGCAGGGTGTATTTCTAGCTACAGTCATCAATGTTGAACATTGAAATATTCACTCACTGAAAAAAGAATATCCTTCACTGAGCTATACATTGTAAATTTATCATATACACTGCCCTGTAGAAAACAGATGTTGTTATATTTTTCATCACAAGAAGCTAAGGGCTTGAGTAACTTATTTGACGTCAGTTCACAGTTCAGCCTTTGAGCCTGCTGTGCAAATTAAAATGTCAGCTCATGGTTCACCTGTCATCATCTGAACCTAAACACTTCCTGAGAATTCCTCCCTAAACCCATGTATTATTTCATTCCTGATAAACTCAATAATAATTTGGATTAAAAAAAAAAAAAAGAAAGGAATGTGTGGTAACACCAGAGGGTGATACAGTACAAATCTCTCTGAAAGGAGCTGGTCTTCTTCTTCCTGCCTTCTCCACCCCTTCCTTTTCTCCCTGGTCTCAGGAACACCTGCCCAAATGCAATTGTCTTGTTGACAGAAAGATGGAACAAAATTGTCTATGTAGTTTTTAGTTAAGCAATCAAAAAAACCCAGAACCAAACATGACAGGGTTATTTGGGCCAGATAGAGAAACAAGAATGGCTCAACTGAACTACAGTGTGTAAAAGTCTGGCCTACTGGCTGAGTAATTCAAAACAGGATATTTTCCTTCTCTAATATACGAACAGAGACTTCCTTCCTGTGTGAAGAAATAAAACCTTCAACGTTCTGCTTTTTATTATTTTAGAAAGAAGCCAGGGATCAGAGAACATCAACTAATGAAACTGTTTTGTATATGTATTTCAAATTAAAATGAAAAAAATCCTAAAATTTAAGCCAGATCTGTATGTTTACACACACACATTTCCCGTCTACCAAATGATTCTTGGGACTTCTGCCTCAAACCTTTTGCATGCTCTTAAATAAAGCAGTAAGTCTGAAAATGTACCTTAAAATAGTTGCTGAAAAGGAGAAGAAAAAAATGAAATGGCCCTAAATCATTGGTAATAATTTCATAGAAAGCCCAGATATTTTCTATGAGGAAGAGTTGGCAAAAGAATCCTGATATCAGATGACAAAAGACTGATCAACTGTAAACTGCACAGCACCAACCAACAACATACTTGATTTCATAACTCTCTATAATCTGTACAAACACCAGATTATAAATGGGACCTAGTCTTGTCAGTAGCAGGGCTATTGCATCTATCTCCTTTGCAAAATTAGAGTGGAATATTGATAAACGGCTCTTGCGAAGACACAGCAGCTGAATAAGCACATTCAGAGACAAGGGTTCATGAAAAAAAATCTTAGTCATATCCTCTTAGGTCTCAAATGGTCACATTGCTGTCAGTTTTCTTTGCTTTACCTGAAAGCATTAAAAAAAAAAAAACAAACAAACAAAAAAAAAAACCAGCCAATGATTGTGAACAATTAGAGAAAGCCTTTATCCAGACAAATACGTAGGTGAGTCACCAACAGCTGCCTTAATATTTACTATGCATAATGGGTCTAGAATTTCCCATGTAGACTGCCTTTTGAGGCCATAAAGAAAAAAATTCTTTAAAGAATCTTTTTCTTGTTTACTGAATGGCAATATTGATCCCATAGACATTTTTATTTTTTACCTAAGTATAGCTAAATACAGTTTTGAATGTGATGTTATTCCTCAAATTCTTCTGGAACCTATTTTTATTTTTTAGAATGGAAACTTCTGATCCAACTTCAATCCTTTTGAAACTGAAAGAGCATTTTTAACTCTATATAACTTGTAAAAATAAATATTAATAATTTCTAGTTATTGTGCATAACAGAGCTGCTGAGTGTGGGGTTTGGGGTTTTTTCTGATTTAACCATGCTTCTCTTCATAATTTACTACTGTGTATGAACTTGTGATCTTTTTAGCACACCACACATAAGATAATAAACCTGCTTCACCTCTTGCTTTGGGGTACTACATTCTTTTTACTGGAATATAGCTGACAGTCAGTGTTGCAGTATTTTCTAAATTTTTCCCATTCTGTCATGAAAGTGAAAAAAATACACATTAAAATAATACTGATATTATAATTTGTTACTAAAACACTGAAAAGATACAAACTTTGTAACAAAAGAAATTGTTTCCTTATTCTCATTTCATTGCCCTTTAGCTGTAAAAATATATGGGGTTCTACAGTGGGTGTGACATTAATAGCACAGTAACTACCAGAGCATCTCAAAGAGCAGGAAGCAGTTAATCCAAGACAAGTACATTTAAATCAGCTATATACAAGAAATGCTTCTTTATTTCTGGACATCCAATGTGTTAATTCTAGACTTGGTAGTGCTTTCCATTTCTTTTATTTCCAACACCTACATGATTGCTTACAAAGAATAGTGAAGCTTTTATGCTAATTACTGTGCTTACTTCAGAAAACGTGAAGGCATCCACATTTATTTCTTCATATTCATCCTCCACTTCATTTGTAACATCTGCAAGAGCACTGGCCAGTTTCTTTCGTAAAAGAAAACCCTTCCAAAATGCCTAAACAAAAAATTTAAAGCATGTTATACATAGCCATAGATCAAACCCAAATCCAGATTCCCTATGTTATCCCATTAGGAAGATAAAACATCTTGGGCCTTTGTTTAATAGCTCAATGATCTGTTTTTTGAACTTTATGTGACATTTAAAACTACAAGACAAATTAAATGCCAGCATATGTCTAAAGCTTAGAGTACTCAAGAGGCTCTCCACAAGTAAGCAGAAAGGAATCCTGCAACTCCCTCAACTACAAACCTCTAAAAAGTAGAGGTCAACTAATTAATTATTTGACAATTCCTTCAGGGACTATTATAAACTGAAAGGAAAGACTACATAAGAAAAACCTGAGTGTCAACTTTCAAATTACTGAGAATAAAAATACAGTTGTACTAAATGTCTTATACTTTACAAGTAGCAATTCTTGGAGACATCTCATGTAATTGACCTAGGTCAGTTACTCTTTCTTAACTGTCTATGATCTTTATTTTAAAAAAATATTACCAGTAAGCATAACCATCTCTAAGAAAAAGGAGAACATTAGGATTAAAGTGATAGAAAAAGAGGAAGGGTAATAGGAACACATGCCAAGCATAGAATCATATCCAGCAAAAACACTTCAGAGATCAAAATGAGATAGATGGTATTAAGAAAACTGCATTCAAGCCAGCAATTTCCACCCAAATCAGTATTTGACACCAGTAGAATTCAAGATGCCCCAAGTGTTTAAAACACCATGCAAAAAATTCTGTCACGAAAGAAATGATGTTGTACACCTTTAACGGCTCTGCAATGAAGGCACTAAAATAGGAAATACAAATCTCATATTTTGTCTTAACAATTAGATAATTAATTTTTAGAAAAAGTTTGTCTAACCAGATTAAATTATTGAAAATGTTACTATTTTACTCACATAATTCCTAACTATTATAAAATTATAAAATGTATTAGAACTGCTTTCTTATAATTTCATTGTTGTTACTTTCCTACAGACCTTCATAACCATCCAGATAAAATATCCTGATATTACTGAATGATCAAATGACAAATATATTTCATTCAATGAAGACAGTTAGTTTTTACAGATTCAAAGGACAAAAGGAATCCTAATGATATATGCAGAAGGTTATATTGTAAGGCAGCTGCTAACATAGATCTGTGAAAGCACCAGGTCAGTGCTGAGTCATGATCAAAAAGAAAAATTACACATAGTAGTTTTTAAGAAACAAGATAAAAAACTTTCTTACTGTACAAATTCATTTTATATCTGCCTATGGAACTCAGTTCTTGTTTCTTCTTTAAAAAAGATTGTAAGAAGTAAAATTAATTCAGGGAAATACTTGGTGAAAAAAGGGAAATTTTTTTTTGTGTTTCTATACAACTTTTTGTAAAGAAGTATCTCTTTTAGAAACATCAAGCTTATGCTGATTAAATAAAACAAAAAATGTTTCATTATGGAACTATTAATAAAATAATAAGCAAAAATAGATAGAACATGACAAGTATACAATATTAGAAAGATTTTTTTGTTATTGAACTTACAAAATAAGTAAAGAAAATAACACAAACCAACCTGGATTACTGTGGCAGCTTTATGTTTCTGTCTCAAAGCTTCTATAAACTGACGATTCTCTGTTTCATTGCATTCATTTTTCCTTTGAGCATGGTACTGCCGCCAAAAGGACTGGATCAAGGATGCTGCCATATGTAGTCTCATGGAGAAATAAATACCTTTATGACTCACATAGCCTCACCAATACAACTGGATTATCATATCGACCAAACTTTACCCATAAAACATATAGCACTGTGCTTTGATAAAAATGAAAAGCTGTGCCACTAAACAATCCAGAAGTGACATATATGTTCAGAAACACTGGAGGATATTCACATCACATAACTTCTGAAATCCAGTTATGTAAGGACTAATCTCTGCTGGGCTCTGTTCTGTGAAGAATCACTGTAGAGTTAGAGTCCTCAAAGGAAGGATTAGGAGCATAAGTGGTGTAACAATGACTGAATAAACTATTGGAGGGGTCTACTTATTTCCACTGACCACATTAAAAAAAAAATTAAAATAAAAAGAAAACCCAACAAAAAACCCCCAGAGAAACAAACAACAAGCACTAAAGAGGGATAAATACTGAAAATCGCATGAGTCAGGTATTTCCAATGGAGCAGACAGGAAAAACACAGAAAGTGGAATTTCATCTTTTGCCTGCTTTTAGACTATAATTTAAGACTACTGACCACTGCTCATTTTTAAACAAGCACTAAGTACAGATGATTTAGATTTCTATTTAGATTCAGATTTCTAAATATATGTTCAACTAATTCATACTGACGGAGAAAAACTATAATGTCAGCTCTGGATTGTGACTTTACTATCTTGGAATCATTTTCTCCACAAAATACTCATTTCAGCTGGATAGTGGATTAAAGAAAAAAGATCTAAATTTCCCCCAATCCTTACATAATTCCTTTCCTTGTGCAGTGCATCTATCCAAATAGAGGAGTACTAGTCAACAAAAAAAAACCCAAAAACACACTTAAGAGGTCAAGACAAACACAAAAAATGTTTTGGATTCTGTTTTGAAGAGAACACTTCAAAAACAGTAACAGAATTCATTTAAAACATTAACTAAAAACTAAATGAACAAATTCAAAAATTTTTTTGAAGTATTCATCTTATGCAATAGACTACTGTATTCTTGCTTTCAGCTTGCTAAGAGGTGATCATGAATTTCATGGTCTTCCTTAATCATGAATTTTATGACAAATTATTAGTGCCTTAAGTACCTACTAAGCCCTGTTTCCTATTTACTGTAAGCCTGAACAGCTCAAAGAAGCACACCTGCCATGCTTGCTTTTCACAGTGTTCTCAAGACATCTTTTTCTGAAACTGAATTCTTATGGAATTTTAACTCAGTTCCTGACAATTTACTGCAAAAAATTCAGCCTCTGTTTCTCCTGACTGTACCTCCAGAACTGTACAAATCAGCAGCAAACACATTCCAAAGTGGTAATATATTGGTCTGTTTCATGCAGGAGAAAATCTGGGGGCACAGAACAAGCTGAACTGGGCTCTCAGCCCTGCCTCTACTTTTAAGAAGCAGGTTAAGGCATGTTGGAGGAGTACCAAAAGCAGGGCAGGCCATTAGCTCTTCAGTCATCACAACAGCAGGGGACTGGCCTAAAATCAAGGGAGTAGGATGGTAGATTTAAGCAATTTTCCTCTTGCCTTCTAAACAGTACTGATTGTAAAGTCTACACAGATGAATCTTGAATGTCTAATGAATAATTTTGACAAAAAACCCTTATACTAGTTTCTAGTTAATCTCCTTCAAAGTTTCTGCAAAACATTTGGCATTTGCATTCCTAACTCTGTATGTGTCATTGAATTGGTGTCTTAACATTATCTGAAGTACATAAATATCTATACCCCAATATACCAACTGGGAGAATATCACAAAGGATTCTTAATTGTTAATATGGAAGCCTAGTGGGGAACACCTTAATATAACTCTTTATTGTCTAATAAGCCTGAAAATATTATCTCACAAGTTCTGTGCCTCTGTTTTAAACAAGAAATCCTCACTTCTATTGTCTAACTGATTTGAAAGCAACCTGACATCCGTCTTACCTTTTTGTACTATTCCCAAAGTGCTGCAGATTTCTTCCCCTATCACTTGCTACTATCACTGACTGTTGCAACGAGAGTTGGCCTGACATGTTATTGTTGCCTTTGCTCTCCCCACTGTAATTAATACAAGATTCTGTGTTCTTCTGCTTCACTCTCTGATCTCCTCTATTTTCCTTTTGGAGCACAGGTATGGAGGAGTTAATGAATGTGGCCTGAGTATCACCAGTAGTAATCCATCTTTTGGAAGGATCCAACAAGACCTGTTTATTTTCTGTCACACCCATGATAAAGAGGTTATTTTCCTGTAGGCAGCCAGTGGATGTTTGCTTTAAATGATTTTGAAGTGCTTCTGGTCCATCTCTGTCAGTAATGTTTAGTTCACCGTACTCATGTACATATCGATGTTTAATACTAAGTTTCATCAGCTGATTAAAATACCAGCATTGTCCCAGTGCAGAATCAATAGAAGAGGTGATTCTGAAAAAAATAGAAAAAAAATGTTTTTATGTGTCTGTTAGAATGCTTTAAAAAAAACCTCCCCCTCTTATTTTCTAAAATAACTTGTATTTTCAAGTATTCTTACATGTTTCCATATTCTTACAGCAAATAGCAATACTCTGATTGGAAATCCAGTTTCAGTAACTATAAATCCTAATAGCATTTGTCCTTTTTTTGGACTTATTTAAAATATAATCACACATATTTCTGATTTCAGTCTGACTTTTTCAAAATATAGTTTTCAGTCTTTTTAAAATAAGCATCAGGGCATGATTTTCACTATTAATTTTCTGTGTGGTAAGTGAAGCCCAAATATTTAGAGGCTTTTGCCTTAATAATCCAATTTTACCTGGGAACTATGAAAGCTCATACAAAAAAAACAGTAATTTTAAAATTTAGATAATGACTAAAGCAACAAACCCCAAACTTAGATTCAAAGCAACAAACCCCAATGTCTAAAGAAAATTCAGGAAAACATAAACTTTTAAGTACAGAAGTTTTTATCAATATAAGGGAAAGCAGACTAGACTGAAGCAACACTAATCTATGAAGTCTGGCTCTCATTAGTCCTTTGTGTTGCACTGTCTAAATGATGAGGATAAGTAAGAGTAAATATGAGCTAATTGTTACAGATTCAGATGACTGTCTGTACTTTGGATGGTGTTTGTCCCTTTAATTAGGTAGCAGGTACTTATGGAATCATGAAACACTTTTCCTTTAACAGTATAGATAGATGCAGAGATCTGTAATCTGGTGCTAGTTTCAGAAG
Organism: Daphoenositta chrysoptera; assembly: GCA_013397915.1. Lineage (NCBI taxonomy): Eukaryota > Metazoa > Chordata > Aves > Passeriformes > Daphoenositta > Daphoenositta chrysoptera. The sequence goes on from VZRO01000776.1 coordinate 1,171,081, forward strand.
AGTACAAAGTCAATTCTAGGTCAGCAATCCAAGAGAAAAAGTAGAAATAAGATCAATTTTCTTGTTAGTCTGGAAAAATTAAGTCCTAAAATTGTAGTTAGAATTATGGAATTTTTCTTCCTGTTCATCATTCTCTAAAGGTGAAGTTTTTATAAGGTTTTACTAGGGACTGTTTACCATTATAATTATATCCTCTAGTGAAGTTCAACTAAGAAGATTTTAGATTTTTAAGAACATAATCAATCAGATCTTACAAGAGTCAAAAAAGATTCCAACTCTTCCTCTGCTAGTGCAACTTCAGTGCTATTGGACAAAATCTGAATGGCTAAATTGATCCACATAGCTTAAGCACAAAACTCACTGTGCAACAGCAGTATATTTGATTGTCCAGTACACAACATTACTCCTACTCCTGTTAATTCCACACATATAACAAGTCCTAAAAATATTTATACCAATCTATAAATTTGTTTAAGGATCTAACATACTACATAATAAGAATAACAATTTCTTTAACCAAAAATACTTAAAGCATTATTAAAATATTTTAGTTAAATATTTTTAATTAGTTCAAGTATTTAAAAAAGATAAGTTTGGTACAAGGTCATTACCAAATTTCTACAAAAATAATACAATGAGAAGACAAAAAAAAGAAAAATATGGAAAAATCCATTATCACCTGTTTTTTTCCTTTTCTTTGCTTTATTTGGCTGGTTTATTTGTTTATGAAAATTAAAATATTGCAGAAAACCCCAGAATGCTTTATATATTGAGCAAAATGAACTTTTGCATGAGAACCATAACCTGAATATCTTTTTTCATTGTAAAAGAAACAGAGAGAAAGAAAAACAAACCACCGTAACAGTGAATCCTCTCCTTTGACAGGTGCAGGGGTACCTCAAGCAGCTGTTTCATCCTTCCAGTGGCTATGAATACGTCAAGGAGAAATGGAAGGGGAGATTGAGGAAATGAAACTTCAGGCAGGGAGTAATTTTGTGGTCACCAGGGATCGTGTGTTAGTTTTTTCAGAGAGGCTGCTTTTTGGGCAGTTTTTCCAAGCCGTGGCTGCAAAATAACACCCTGTCATGGTGGGCACGCACCCTTCTCCCATACATTCCCCGTCAATCCACAACTATACTTCGATTTTTCAGGATTTTTAGGTTGCCCTCTGTATCAGTGGTTTTTTGGTTTAGGCAGTCAGATTAGCTTAAGTTTAAAGAAACTATAAAGGAAGCTGCAGTGATATCTCAGAATAATGTGCAGTGAAGTGGCATGGTGTGTCTGAGGTTCTCCTGTGAAGGCAAAGCCCCAGTGCACAGACAGCAAGGGCGTGGGTACGAGGTGGCAGGCAGCTTGGTGGTTCCCTAACGTGAACAGGGGTATCAGGCATCCTATCAATGCACTGCAACCTTCTCAGGCTCTCAATAGCACAACATTCTTGATACCACAGACGTGCTGCTGAAGACTGCTTATTCAAATCACAGAAAGGAGGCTGCTGTAATGGAAAATATACAGGACTGGTTTACTTCTTTAATAGTAAGAAAAAACATACAAGGAAAGAGAGAAGACCAAGAAATATGACAATATTAAGAGCTTTGATACCATAGTATTTCCTTTTCAATTAATGTTAATTCATTGTTTGCCTTTCAGACCCTTTCCAGCATTATCAGTCAAGGGATCTGATCACACTAAATCTGGAATTGCTTCTTGGTTAAGATATGACCAAGGTTTTGAGCACAAATTGGCATCTAGACAAAACAAGAAATGGAATTATCTTATGGAAATACCAGTATCCATAGTGTCTGGCTGCTTAGTAGGTAGTGAAACATAGATGAATATGGTGGCCTTGCTACAGAAAAATTTTTATGGCTTCCAGCTTTGACGGGCACATTCCTTCACATTCAGTCGCTGCCTGGCTACCCATGGCTTTATTTTGATCATAACAAGTGAAAGTCATTTATGCCACATGCAAATTTTAACATAACCACAAAGCATAACCACTGCTCCTGCAGTGTGAAAAAGAGATAATAAGACAGAGGAGCAAGGAATGAGCCTTGTATTACTGTACAAACGTGCTAGACTAGTGGCCCTGATACTAATGACCAAGGTATTATTTTCACTAAAAACTATTAAGAGCAAAAAGGTACCTGTAGCTTTTTTTTAAAATTTTTTTTAACAGATGCCTCTCTATTTGTGCTAGCATTTCACAGGGATTTTGAGGAAAGAGACAAGCATTAGAATCAGATTTTAATCCATCTGGAAATTTAAGTCAGGCATTTATTAATGACTGCTACAACTTCACTCCTCACATCAATCCAGAAAGAGTATCCATCACTGTCCTGGTTAATTAAGACCAAACCCTGCTCAATTCCAATGCAGTGTTTGGCAAGGGGGGAGTAGAGGTGGGGAGGAGTAAACCCCACTGGCAGCACCTAGGAAGTGTAAGGATCCATGCAAAGGCTGACTTGACAGATATAGAAAAGGACAAATTATGCATGCTTAAAGGCCTTCCATGGAGTCTAATTCAGCAAAAATGTTGTCACTTAAGAAATTTAAAGTGGCAGCAGAGGATTGCTTGTAGAGCTGACACATTTTGTATAGATTTTTATACAGCAATCACACCTGCAATGGCTGCCTGGTTATTCAAAGAGCATAATTTTGTCAGAATGAGACAGTAAATCTGCAAAAGTCAGTAGAACAAATCTCTCAGAGGCAAAAGGGACAGGCTTGGAAAAAAACAAGCCAGTTCTGATCGGGAATGGCAGTTTTCTCCCGGTCCTTGCAGCTAAATAATCATCAATATTCTACCCCTTTGTATGCTAGTTTGTGTGCTAGTTAAAACCTTGCTTAGTATCATGTTTTTCCCGGCTCTGCTGTGATTTTCATAATTATAATACACAGAATATTAAAACAGTACACCTCAACTTATGTGAGCTTTTGTTTGCAATAGTGTAGGGTATAATCTAATGTCTTCAGGGAAACATCTATAAGCATCATTACTGACGTTCAACTGCAGCTTACCAAAGTCCCTTACAAACACATGAAACAGGTCACTGCTGACATATTTGCTACTTGCAACACCATTTATGAAATTCTTGTCATTTTCACTGTAATATACATACAGTATCTATAAAGTTTAAGTTCCACTAGCCAGAAAACTGCACATCTGATGACTGAAAAGAAATTGCTGCAGCCTTAGGTGTCATATTAATTTTTTACATGATTACTCATTACAAGTCATCTAAAGATTATGTGACAGAAAATATTTACTAGAACAGAGAAAAAAATAAATTTTATTCTTAAGCATGGCAACAACAGAGAAGTGTTGGGAAGAAACAGCACAGAGAATTTAACTGGTCAGCAGTGGTGTATGAAACAGATTAGGGAAGCAAGCAGTGATTACTTCTGGCAGCTTACATACTTGAGGTCGCACCTACAGAGGCTCATAACTTAGCAAGATGTGAAACAGATAGAAGTTTGCTCTATGGTTGGCCTGTTCTTTAGCAATGTCACATTAATTCAGTCGAAGTATTGCAATATGTACACATAATAGCTATGCCGCTAACGCTTATATACAAACAAGTTGTTTAGAGTTCCTTTTATGAACTGCAGTTTGCAATGGTTTTCAAATCATCCATAAATTTTACTTCAGTCAAAATAGAAGATAGATGGCTTTAACACACAAGAAATTAATTTTAAGACTAAATTTGATACAAGTTGCTTCAATCATGTCAAAGTTACCAATTTAAAAGATCATGAATGAATTCTCAAAATCTTAAAAAATACACAACCCTCCCTCCTCTGCACTCCCTGCCCTCCCTCCACCCAAACCACACATTCAAGAAAAAAGAGATGTTTACATAATCACCTCTTTCCACTACTGTTCTTCTCAAACATCTGCAGGCTCTTACAAACACTTCTCTTTCAAAATTTACGTAGAATCATAGAAAAATTCTCAATTGAATGGACCTCAGGAGGTCTCTAGTGCAATCTTATGCTTCAAAGCTGGGTTAGCTCTCAAATCACACCAGGCTGCTCAGGGTTTTATCCAGGTCTTAAAAACCATCAAGAACAGGACTGCACAACCACTCTGGGCAGCCTATTGCAATTCATCACTGTCCTACCCTGAAAAGGTTTTTCCTTATGTCCAGTTCTATATCTCTGGCTGGAATGAATTAATTCTCATTACAGTTGCCCATATAATGCTGTGATTTAGATTTGTGACTGCAACTGTATTGATAAAACACTAACGTTTTGCTGAACAGTGCTTTGACAAAGTCAAAGCCTTCTCTCTTTCACTCAGCAAGTAGCCTGGGAGTGGGCAGAAGGCCTCTTTTCTCTACCTCGTTCCTTGGTAAAGAACTTTGCACTTGTCCTTGTTGAATTTACAAGGTTCCTGCTGACCTGTCCTCCCATCTTGCCTATGTCTGACTGGTAGCCCTCCCTGCAGGCATGTGAACAATTGCCTTTGAATACTTGTGGTCTGCAAGCACAGTAAGTGTGCACACCTTCTCCCACTCCCAGTCTTTGATAAAAGATGCTAGAAGTACAAGTCAGCTTCCAGAAAGTAGCATGAACCACTAACTATTCATAATTAATGGATGGTCTGAGCTTGACTACGCAACAAGTTTCTTATTTATCTTTCTTATGTCCATTCATGTAGAATAAAAAAACCCATTAAATTTTAGGAATGCCTTCTTTCCCTCCCATTTTTTAACATCCTGCAGAAATGTATATGAAAAGTTAAGTCCTTAGATTCTACTACAGTTTGCTCACAAGTCATATTCTAATTATAAACTGGCATTTTTTCTGGAAAAGGATAATGATGAAATGTCTACATATCAGACATGGAAAAATTTTCTCAATCATAGAAGAGGAGAGCTTTATTTTCTTTTATGAGAAAGGAAGGAAAGAACAACATTTCAGGATGGTAAATAGATGAGGAAATATCAGCTTCCCACCTGCAAACCAGAAGCCAAAAATCACAGAAGAGGAGAAGACATATCTTGATGGTTTAATGGAGAAACCCATGACTTTTAGGAGCCGCTTACACATTACATCTGTCATAGAAAACTGTACTATATAATTTTGCCCAACTAATTTAGACCTAATTCTTAATACAAACCTATTTTCAAGTTAATCTGATTCTGACCTATAAAGATTTTATTGCAGCTTAGTAAAAGCAATAATACAACAATGCAATAAACTGTTAGCTGTTAAAAAGATACCATGGATATACAGGCTTACACGCAAACACAAAATAGCCAGATTCTGAAGAAAATGTGCGTGCTTTTCCTGAACCAACAAAGTATGCAAGGCAAAGTTCAGACTAAAACACTGTAAAACACCACATGCTTCACCTGCTCTGGGATAATGTTCAGTACCTGGCAGAATCAAGAAAACTACTTTTCCAAAAATTAAAACGTAAGTTGGATATTCAAAGGATATTGTGAACCTGCTAGGAAATGAAAAGCATCTATGAAATAAAAAACCATGCAGTATTACCATGTGCAGAAATGAGAAGTTTGAGACATTTAGATATTACAAAACAATTAAAGCATAGCATGTGTAAGTGATAAATCACCACTGCATGGTCTAAGTTGAAGTTACTAGACAACTAACCATGGTAATAGTGATAAAGGTAGCAAGTATGACAAAATTTAAGACCTGTAAACAGATCCATCTGATTCACTACCTTAACAGAAAAGAGGTCAAATCTTTTGCAATTACCTAGAATGTGAATAACATACACATGGAAAACAAATGTAGAAAGAAAAATAGAGCATATTGTAGCAACAGCCATATTAGATTTGATTAAGTTAAAGTTGGAAATCATGTTAATATGATTATACAACTTTCAGGATTTAAGCTACTATTCCTGCCTAACACTGTACTGTGGTTGTGTGTCTGAATCCATTCAGCTACTACTAACTGGAGGTTTTGAATCACCTGTTATCTCAGACTTAAAGAAACAAAACTCAAGGCCCACATAACTTAATATCTGTCTAAAACAGACTTTCTTCTGAAGTCAATGATTCTAATCTCTTTCTTATACTAATACATTTCTAGGCAAAAAAAAATGTAAGTAAAATTTGTAAGTCAACAAGACCTTCAGTAAAAATACAAGAAAAAATATTTCTAAAGGCCATTTCTATTAACATAAATACATACTCCAATTCAGCAGCCTTTTTTTTCAGTTGAATATTTTCTTCAATTTGACCTTGACAAAGTTCCAGAAAAGTTCCTAATTCTGATGCTTTGATTTTTTCAGTCTGATGGGTTAAGATTTCACCATCCAGCAAATGTAAACTAGGAAGGATCTCCAACAAGGAAGACCTTAGGAAAAGATAAATCATAATTAGTTCTTTGAAAAAATATTTATGCTAAAACACCTATTTTATTGATACAATCATATAACAATACAGAACATGAAGATAGTTGTCTAAATATTTGTATGTATATGTCCTTATTTAATATGTTAACATATTAACTAAGATACTTAAACTGAATAATAAAATAAAGAATAGAACAGGGGACAGAGCAAGACTTCTTAATACTTCATTGGTATAAAGAGCAATGCTGAAATACTGACACTAAGAAAGTCAATGGCAACAGTCTCAAATCACTAGAGCTAGAATTTTACCTACACAAACCTTAACAGGAAAATTGCACCTGTAATGCATTTGATTAGTAGGCAACATAGCAAACTAAGTCATAGCACTAAGATACAGTACTGATTTTGCTGAGACATCAAAAAAATTAAATTTTAAAACTGCGCAAAATACTACACCTTGCCAATGCTACTCCCTTTACCATTTGCATATACCACATATACTGACATGCTATTTGGTATGCCTGACAGGAAAATAAAAATCTACTTTTGAAATACTGAATTCAGGTCAGTGAAAGGAATGAGAGCAAAGATGAAGTTTCCTTCCTATAGAAAGGACAGCTGTGGCCACTAAGAAAAAATATGTATGAGAAACCTACCTAACAAAAAAACCAAAAAAAACCCAACTAAAAAAAATTAAAAACGTATCATCAATGCGGTCTGGTTTATGTTATTGAGAGATGTAAGCTCGTTCTGCAATCTTGTCTCACATATTTATTGTACCAGACCAAATTTGTTGAAAGTTTGAAGACTGCAAAATTATCTAAAGCAACACATCAACACTCAGTATTTTCATTAACTCAGTTTTAAGTAACATGAACTCTTGAAAGAATACTAACTGTAGGCTGTAAATTCCCCTATTATTAAAAAAGATAGTACTGTTTTCAAAATTTTGGAACTCCCTGACTATTCCCTGTGAAGGTAAAGGACTACCACTCAGCTCAGACAACACACACTAAGGTTAAAATCAAAGAAATTTTCTAGGACTGTGTTATAATTTTCCAAATAACAGTACATCAGTTTTTGCAAATAGAAAACTTTCCTTCTTTACTGCCCATTAATGAAGGCTAAGACCATCTGCAGTACACTTGGAATAAAATTATGGGTTTAGATCAACAGTTCCTGAACACATATAGAGAAATTACCAAAGCTGATGTTGAATAGCCATACACCAAAACAGTGACATATCAAAGTTGATCGATGATGGAAGTTTTGTGTCTTAGAGCTGTGGGATCTCAACACTCATTTTTCCAGCTGGGTTTCTCCTGGTGAAGGGCTGAGTCAATATTTCATTTAGTGAAAACTTCCTGGTGAATATTCTGTCACTTAAGAGGCTCTATTAATCATTACAGCATTGAAACATATTCCCCTAGGAGAGCTCAGACTGATCCCAGGGTTTAATTTTTAGAAAGAGATTTCTTACTACTTCAGTTTTGTTGGTGTTATCACTGGCTGGACATGAAAGTACAAAACTGATTGGGAAATTTTACAACTAATTCCTTTGTTGGTATCAAGGGGTTATGTAAAGTTCACTGGAACATATTGTCTGAAGTTACAGTCTATGCTGTATTCAGCAAATCCATATTTCATAGTATCCCATACTTTAAATCCTTTAGACAAATGAATCTCTTGTCTAATCACAACAGCTCTATTGGTTTAAGCAATCTAAAGTGTCAGTTCTCATAGTTAAATTGAAATTCAGAAAGCTCTTCCCTCCAGGTTACAAGTGAAATAACAGTTAGTTTTGTAAAATAGTGGGAATTCAAACAATGGAAATTTAAAACATTGTCACAGTCACAGAATTTTATGAATGAAATTACCTGCAGGAACCATGGGAAGTAAGTCTGTTCATTAAAAAATCCAACAAATCAATCAAGAATCTACTTGCACAGCTATCTTTTAAACTACATAAACACTTCTAACTAAAAGTTTGAAATAGTTGAGGTTTTTTGATTATTAACCATAAATTTGTACAAAAACCTTCATATGGAAGACACAAATGTAAGGGTGGTTTTTGTTTTTTATGTTTTAGTGTGGCCAGCAGGACCAGGGCTGTGATCATCCCCCTGTACTTGGCACTGATGAGGCCACACCTCAAGTACTATCTACAATACGCAAAAAATGATACAAAAAACCTATTCATGTACAATTTTACGCCTATGGTTTACAGATCTATATAACTACTCATTTCAGGAATTATGGTAACTGCATATCATTTCATATATCAAGATTCTTTTCTACCCAGCTCTTTTTTCATATAGAGACATATACATATCATAGTCTCTAGGACTAGCTTTTTGATTTTTCAGATCATTATTCCAGTATTATACACCACTGAAGGACAAATGAGAGCATTAGTCTTACATGTCTTTCATAATTATAAGAGCTATTAATTTTTGATGTAAAGATAAGGAATTTGAAGCATATAAAAGGTTGATTTTCAACTAATAAGGAATAATCTACCATTCATTCTGACCTTTTCTTCTTCTAACAGACACTACCCCTTCTCTAGCTCTGTGCCATGTGAACCTGTCACAGTAGTGAGACTGTTCAGACTATATGTGGAAGTGTTTCTACTACTTAACTAAGATACATACAACAATTTGATGTCTGATTTTGATTTTTTGATTTAGCAGATTACATTGTTTTCCTTACCTCCAGTTCTTTTCTTGGAGAAGAGGATTTCCAGTCAATGACAATTCCTTTAGTTTATGGCAGCCACTAAACCATGTAAGGACATCTTTAAGATCTGTAGTATAATTGAAAGAAAGGTAAATATGACTGAATGCAGAACCATCTTATTTCCCATAAATTCTTACATGAAAGTAAAATGTACGAAGTCCTAAAAGCAAGACTGCTATCTATACAGTATCGTTTTGATTAGTATCTATAAAATTCATGTTTAGAAAATATTTGAATTTTTTCCATATAAATGTCTCTTATAAATACATGGGAACAGTCCCATTCAAATCACTTTATAAATTAAGTAAGAGGTTCTTATTTGAATGGGGTTTTTCTTTTTTTTTGAACACAACTCACCTGACAAGCAGTTATTTTTGACATCTAGCTTTTCCAAAAATACAAATGAATTTAAAGGAACAAGCTCAGTTAATCTAAGAACAAAACAGAAAAGATTTTAAAAAAAAAAATTAATAAAACAGCAGTTCATAACAGAAAGGCACCAGAATCTTTTGCAGGTATGACAATTTACATATTTACATAAGAAAATACCCATTTATCTACCCAAGATGCTAGAACTAATTTCTTGAAATTTTAACTTGAAAGCATTTCTTAATTTTCTCAGCACCTCAGTTTTTAATATTTTTTCATTAATGGTTTTTTATCCGATAAATATTTTATTCTGTTCCCTGCATTTAGTGCTGAAGATCTGAAGTCTTGTAAAATTTACACAACTCAGCTGGCTTTTCTTTAGGCATGATAACTAGAACAGTATCAATAGAAGGTCCCGATTCTGGAGAAAAAATAAAATCTGCCTGGCTCCTTTCCTCTTCCCTCATTTCTCATTGCTCAGACTTCTTATCAGGCTGCTCCTCTTCTCCAATCAGCACATTACTTCCTAGATCCTAAAACTAGCATAATTGTTGTCATGGATGTATTTCTCAACAGGTCAAGTATGCCCAGTCTTGTAATACACTTTTAGTGTTTCCTCTGTCTTACTGCTTCTGTCAGATGGTGTCAAATGGGTGCTGATTACTGAGACAGTTATGGAATTGGTTATGGAATTGCTCTTCTTGCATTATCAGAGCTTTTCTTGAGCAATAAAGCAGAAAAGCAGTACTAAGGACAGAGCAAAATTCTTATTTGCAGTACTTTGTTATTATTTGCAGTATTTGCAGTACTTGCAGTACATTGAGTGAATGTAAAGAAACTGAGCTGACATTCATCTATACAAAGGGATTGGGACTGTAAGATGTGTGTTATTGCTACTACTAAAGGATTAAGGCTCAGTGTTGTTCACGTTTCTTTATAAAAAACTTGCAGTGATGCAAGAATGAATGTTGAATGATTCATCCAGCTTCCAGGCTATTGCTAAATATTAGCTATCAGATTAAAGTTTATCTTGATTTACGTTAAATATGAAAGAGGCAGGAAAAGGTAAAAATCAAGATGCAAAGAATCCCAACTATTGACTAAAATTAGAATGTTTATGTATAAGCACATACCACATCAAATACTTCTTTTTTAAAGAAATACATATTTAGATAACATTTCATCCCTCTAAGGGCAAGGCCCTAGCATAACAAGAGAATGGTAACAGAAATGGCACTGTATGTGGTCAGTTTGTGACTGCTAATTTTCACAGAAAGTACTATTTTCTGAGGGTTTAGTGCCTTTGAAAGGTATAAATCAGAATTCTTTTTGTCTGAAATATGACCCTACAAAAAATGAAATGTACTCAAAATTTTTCAGAGGTAAAAATGCTTCTTTGTCATTGAAATGTATGACTACGTTGTGTTTCCAGCACGGGTTTACAATTGATAGGCAGAGTTGAATTTTACCCTGGTACACTAATTATGGACTAAATCGTGGTTGCAGATTATTTAATCTTATTGAAAATACAATCAAATTCAAAACAGAAAAAAAATTATTTCCACATTCAGTTGACAAGTATTTCTACACAAGAACATAACATTTTAAGAGAAAATTCAGAGGAACAGATATAAAGACAACAGAGTGCATGCCACTATACTTCCATTTCTTTCTCAAACTACATTGTAAAGTTGTCCTGGTTCTAATTCTACTTAGTTCTATTACCTTCGTGCCATGGAAGTTTTCCATGGAAGCAAATAATTATGAATTGACTCTAAAAAGCATTAAGCCTTATATGTAGATCTGTATATAGTACCACAAATTTCAGCATTTTAGTTTCTCATCATCAGTCAATAGTACATAAATATATTTATTATTCATAGTAAATATCATCATAGATATTACTGGCTAACAGTATGGCTGCAAAAACTTAAAATCCATGACTATAGATTCATATATTCAGAAATATCTAGGAAAACAAATGTCATATTTTGCATTAGAGAAAAGAGATAATGCAGGGTTTTTATTTATAATGAGTTCTCTGGATATTTATCAGTCTATGCTGTGGTGAATTAGAAATTGTCTACTGGACTGTCCTCGCCTGCCGTTGGCATTATGAGAGTTAAAACATTTCTCCGTCATTCTATAGCTTTCCCTTTACCAACATTCTTTGTTAATTTTTTTCCTAAGAAAATTCAAACCAGAAAGACAAAGGACATTACTGAAAACTTAATACTACTTGACCTTGTCACATTAGCCCTGGGCATAAGAGAGATATAAATTACAAAGAAGACACAAAAGTAAAAGATATTCACAAAAAAGCAAGCTATAGCTTCCTTTTTCTGCTCCCATTTAAGGCTCTAGCAGGACAGGTCAGAGATAGAGTTTACATCGTTTATGTGGCTATGTCAGAAAACAAGATTTAGGAAGGGTTGCAAGTAAGCATCAGAGAAAATAAAGATTGTGTTTCTGAGCATGAATAGCAGTTACTACTCAAGATGGTCTAAATCCTACTGTGCAACTGCTTTTCCCCAGAAAATTTATTGTTGATGTTAATAAGCAGTTAGCAAGGCAAAATAACTAAAATAAATTTATCATAATCTAGATCTTTAAGTAAAGCCCACATTTCTTTTTCATTCCTTAAATTCAAGACAGTTTATTTTGCAATAATCACCATATTTATGAGCAGCAAATACACAGAATATAGGAAATCTGTCAGGTAGCCACTTTGCTTCCTGAATACTCTAGTAGGCAGCACTTCAAGTACATTACCCATGGTGCCACATACTTAGAGATAAGTTTATCACCAGCAAAGAATTACTGAAAACTATAAAAAAAATCTAGAATTGTAAGGATAGGATGGAGAAAACCACAGTACATCAGTATAGCTTTGTTCATGACTGACTTATTTCAACATCCAATGACATTTAGATTTATCATGGTAATTCTGGAAAAGTAGTCAAATTCTCAAAACATCATGGCCCGCAGTGAGCTCAATTCTCACATCTGAGAAATTCATTTAAAAACACAGATACCATCTATATTTAAGTAGAGAGAACAATACATGCTAAGAAAGATCAGAACCAACTTTTTAGCATTTCTAACATAAACCTTTTTGGAATAGTATGCATCTAGATGCAAAAACATGAGAGCAACCTGTTCACAACAAATTTGATTCTGGCCAAACCAGTTTCCCACAAGAAAAAAGAACTTTTGCAGATGACTGCATTTTAATAAATATTAATTTTTTAATCTATCTCATTTAGGTTATCTTGGTGAAAACCTAGGGATAGAAAAAAAAGAGGACTTTGTCATATTAATACCATATTAAAACAAAAAGTATTAGGAAGGATTTTGTCTACCTTGAAGTCGAAAAAAAAATGGCTACCTGAACAGCACATTGATTTAGTGTCTCACTGTAAAACTTTAAAATGAAAAAGACATTAACAAGTAAGTTACATAATTAAATGGGATTACACATAAATATAAAAGCCACATGAACTCTTAACACATATTAAAAATTTATTAATTTTACACAAGGACAAGGTTTCTCTCTCCTACACCTAAATCTTTATCCAAAACAGAAGAACAAAGAAAATGTCCCTTTTTTAAACTAACTTAACAGTCGTGTCCTCAGCTGCTATAAAATAGAGCACGGATCTTCATAGTCCCAATTCCGCAGTAACCAAGTCAAGAGGATATTCATCGTCTTTGTCAATTGCACATTGATCAAGAATATGCTTTGTATGTGAAAGCCACAATAAAGCACTTAATAAAAGCAGCAGTGGTGAAATAGCTGTCATTTTTATATCTGAAGGAGTTAATCACTACCTGTTTTAATTCCTTGTTAGACTGTAGGTTTAAAACTATTTAAAACAATTAATTTTTTGAGTTTTATCTTTGACAATTTCTGGTTTATGATGTAGACAAAGCATCTCAGGAATAAAAACGTCCTGTAAATTACTGTAAGAATTTTCTTTTCACAGTACTTCACTTTCAGAAAGAATACAGATTCATAGCATTATCATTATATTGGGTTCCTGCAATCAGTAAAAAGGAAATGGCACTCAGTGCACACTTGGAAAAAATTCACAAAATTTCACTGGCTGTAGGATAAAAGTAAAGAAACAGCTTTTCTTTCAACAGCTTACTCCATTACATTCACTGTTTCTATAGAACATCGAATTACTTATGCTATAGCACACACATATGGAGCTGCTTATAAGTGTACCTAAAGTGAGTGTAACAGAGCAGGCTACTGAAATGCCAGGAATTTTGAGGCTTTGAATATGACTTTAAGCCTATCTTGTCCTGTTTGTCACAAAGATTTGACATAAGCTATAGATACATCACAGAAAGAAGGGGAATTGTTTGGGGGGAAGATGTATATTTATTTTCAGCCTATCCAGTCTGTTGATGCAAAAATATGTGCTTTCTCACAGCCTAGCAAAAGAAACTCAGCAGACCAAACACTGCATCTCAGCTTGGCTACTAGAAAACCAGAGCAAGCACTACAATGGACATTAAAAACTGTAAGATGATGGGATAGGAAAGTGACTTAAGGACTACATGGCCAGTCCAGAAAGACCTAAATCCAGAGGCTGCATTCAAGCTATCCCTGAGACCATGCTCCCAAGTCCCTAGCAGGCACATGAGATCTTCAAGGAGTTTTGCAAACACTTTATTACACACAGGACAACTACACTGAAGGAAGAAGAGGAAACTACAAGAATATAAAGCCACATTACTTCGTGTTCCACAAAAAAAGCTGAACAGGACAAGGAAAAAAAATAGCAAAGAACACGAATTAAATCAAACAGTGTGACTCAAAATCTAACGCTGAACAAATAAGGCTCTTGTTTAATCACAGGGAGGAACCACTTTCTCCAAACTCCAGAATTAATAAGGGAAGGAAAAATCCCAAACCCTGGAAGCCTGGGCAGGAAGTTGAAGATTAGATTCTGTAGGTATTTTATTTACATCCAAGAGTCTCCATGAATAGTACTTCACTAGAGATGATATGAAAACAATCTGAAAAGTTATATAAAAATATGGGTTGTATATACTTAAACAATATTCCTTTTCCATGAAGGACATTCCTTATAATAACAGGACTTAGTCTTACACATCCTTTTTCCCACAGGCTCCCAGACACAATTGGCTCTGCTGAACTAAATGTCACATAGGATGGGATTCTTCTGTTCAGATGTAGACAACGACACATGAGGTGGTCATTTTGAATTTTTTACTAGTCAGTGAAGATGAACAGGCACTTGTAGGCTATGATTAGTCTCAAAGCAAACAGCTAAAAACGGCAGATGAATCACCCTTTAAAAACATCTCTTCACTAACAGGAGAATAAATGAATTTGTTCAGAGTGTATTTCTATATATGGTACATAGTATTCTGTTTGTTTAGCTGAGATCAGTCTTATTCAGAACAAAATGATCACAGTATATAAAAATAATGGATATCAATTTAAAATTAATTTTCCTACTAACATACTAACCTACTGCAAATTCTAATAAATGTTTCATATATTTTTTAGCAGAATTTAAATTGAGAAAAAGGGGGGTGGGGAAAATAAAGATTTTTAATCCACGATATCTGGTCATTCTACCTCTCAAGATGTATAGATTAGCTTAGGAAACAATCAGAAAACTAATTAAAGAGTACTTGAGTGCATGACCCAGTTTTATGCTGCTTGTCTTGATTCTTCTTTTATTTTATATCTTTTAAACACAACCAAAAGAGTGAAAAATTAAAGCAAATATACTTGTTTTGGAGGGTATTAACATATGTATGTAAAATAAAAAACATTCTTATTTGTCCTTTCTAACTCTAGTACTTGCAGTTAACTTAGCCTTTAAAGTCTGTTTTGAATAAGCTAGCTGTGAAATATGAAGTTTGACATACTCTAGAAACAATTGCTAAAGACAGAAAAAACCCATTATGGTTTTAATAATGCCACAATGCTCAAGCATTATTGTCACATAACATCTAAAAGAAAAAAATTAATTTACATAGTTAATGCTGTTTCAAATTTTCTTAGGTAGAGGTAGCCAATGTAATTACGTGCCAACCACGTATTTTTATTTTTAAAGAATATCCCAAAAATATAGTGAAATTTCAACCATACTGGGAATTATACTTTTCAGACAAGTGGTATCTTAATAAATTCCTGTGGATCAGTTCTGTAAGTGGAAGAATGTTTCTTACTTACCTATTTTGAGACAGCAAAAGGATCTGCAATAGAGGTAACCAATACAAAGAAAGCATTCTCATAGTAGAAATGCTATTGTCATCCAAATATAGTTCTCTCAGAAGAACATGATTTTCCAGTCTTGGAAGCTAAATAGAAAAGTGATGGTTATTTAAGATTAGTATAAATTAGAGAAGCAACAATGGAATGCTTACCAGATGCTTTTCATAAATCATTACTAAAGACAAGCAAAACTCACATTTTGGATATATGTATAATTTCCTTATTATGTATGTACCAGTTGTCACACAATCTCTACATATCGGATAGTAAATAATATTTAATGTCTTCTATCACACTTGAATAGTCAATATAAATAATTAAAGAAAAATAAAGCTCAAGAGCCCAAGAGTCATAGTCTTACTATTTTATTCATGCAGTTATTTGCTGTTTATTGAGAATGCTTTTCATTTCTGGAATTCGTAAGAGAATAATTGTCAGTAAATATGATTAAGCATACAGTTTGCAAACAACTTTCCTATTTAAAGTGCTGCGGCACAAATTTCAAGTTTTGGAGAATCAACATACATCAAATAAGCATGATTATCATCAGAGTGACAATAATGATATTATCATTTCATACAAGTAAGGGTAAGAAGTACTTACTTATATGTAACGACAATTGTATCATTATTACCAGCCTGATATAATTATCTTACTATTATAACATTAAGTAATAATAATCTTTTGTTACATTTTAAACAAAATTAGAATCATAGAATACAAACTGAAGACTAGATGCTATAAATGGAGGAGAAATAATAATCACTGAGAGTCCAATTTTTCAGGGACTTAGGAGTAAGAAAATAATTAACTGCTAGGCATTTGTTTCTTTGAAAAATCTCCCTCTGATAAGGGAAAGAAAAAATCATACCTAAGAGCATGAAATATCCCATACCAATCAAAGTGCACATGCTCAGAACGCTGAAAAATATGACTGTTAGTCAAGATGTATGCACAACAGTCACTAAATTTAAAGCTTTTACCTCCTGGAGATTATTGCCTTGCAACTTCAGAACTTGAAGGAGGCCACAATTCTCAATGCCTTCAACTCGTGTGAGATGATTGAAAGAGCAGTCTAGGTGAATGAGAGTAGGTGCCTCACAAAGACCTTTTGTGCTGATTAACTGATTATGGTCCACAATTAATTTTTGAAGATTTTTCAGTGACTCCAGACCACCTGAAAATTCAAGATTTAAGATATGATGAAATAAAAACCTCTTGTCTTTCAAGTAGTAAGAAAACTCTGAATTTTCTGTGTGTTATCTGGAGTAACACTTAATATTAGTGCTGTATAAGGTTTAAAAATAATTACTGTATTTTGACCCTATCACATATACAGTGCCTATGGTTTACAAATTTTCTTATCCTGTTAATCAAGCAATAGTAACAGTTCATAATTTCTTTGATACTTGTGTTGGAAGAGAACATTCTTCTAGTGATAAACTGTACTTATAATGCTTTAACCACTTTACAACTGCTCTGAACTCTCTGAAATGCTAACAGCTCTCTTAAAATCATCCATCAGAATGAAAACACTGTTTAAAAGTTAATTTTTATTATTTAATTTTTTAAAGTTTTTTGTTAATGTATCAGCAAGGTTAGTAAAAACTGTGTTAAAACTTAGGCCAGTACCACTGCTATTATTTAAATTAGTCTTGTTTAAGGAATTATGTAAAAATATTTTTAATGAAGGAATTTATAAAGAGAACTTAGTGGCTTTAAGAATAAAGCTGTATTACTATAGCCACTTCACACTCAACAAATTTACTCCTGCCATCTACTTTAAAGAGCATACGATCTCTACACACAAAAAAAATGCAAAGGAATTCCCACAGCATCTGTTTCTTTCACAGAACATTACCCAAATCATCCTCTTACAACTGCAAAAATTACATTGTCTTCCCATGGTCTTACACATGCAATGGCACTGATGCCTCTAATGTGCTACTGGTCTGAGCAGCTTTTCTGTATCTCTGTAATAAAAAACTCATTTGAAGAGATACCGTTTACAAAACATATCTAAAGTAAGGAATTTTTGATTTTACTTCTCTTTCATATATTCTTAGATAATTTAGTTAGTTTAGGATTCTTTGAGGGAACACTGTTTCATCTTTATCTCACCCAAAATTTCACCAATTCCCCAAAGGAAGCTGGCTGAGCTTTACAGCAGTGAATGTCTTTGTAACTGTCCTTTGCAAACAAATTAGCTTATGAAACCAGAGATCAGTTTGCACCATAGAGTATTGACAATACAGAAGAGGACTGAAAAATGAAAACAAATGATAAGGAGAAAACTGAAGCAAAAAATTAAACACCAAAGCTAGCAGTACATTTTAAAAAATCCCCAATACAGGCTTTTGAATAATTCTAATTTAAAAATGGAAAGCACCTAGTGAAAAGAATGTGATTGTCTGACATTAAAGTGATATCATCTTAAATACACCACACATGTCCCATAATGCAAAAAACGTGCTTTAGCAAAAAAATATACAAACCTTTAATTATTCTCAAAAATTTTAAACATTCTCCTGACATACTACCCTGACTGCAAGATCCTGGTCTGTATTTTTCTTTTGTGCTTGGATAAAAATAAAAAAGGAATCAGCACCATCTAGTGGTCTCAAAAACACTTTCATGTTTCCGTGTGCTGGCTCCCAAGACTTCCACATAAGAGCAGCTCCACTCTTCAGTTACCAGCATGGCAGTACTGGAAACTTTAAAAGCACTGCATGAGTCTGGAGCGGGACTGAGAGGAGAGACTGCACAGAAAAGGCAAGGAGGTAACACAGAATCTGGAAATTTCGTATTCTTCATGCTGCACAAAGCACCTTTTTTTACTCTCCCTCACCGGAATGTCATTCAGAACATTCAAGGCTACATACAACAGGATCACAACCTATTCTGGAATTATCAAATGCAGTCCAACAGAAAATACACAAGAGATAATAATGCAGTACCAACAGATGGTATTTTACTGTTTCTTCTGGCCACATGCAAAACCAAATATAAGCATGAAAGTCTTCTGCACATTTCCAGAAGATATTGTCTGTTTTACACATGGTGCAACGAATATAAGTTATAACAGCTATGGGAAAAGCATTTTGTTGACAAATAAATGGTTTCAGGAAGATTCAAGGAGAACCTTTATATAAGTACTCTTAGCAATTTGCAAAGTGCAGCTGGAGTCTGCTAGCTAGGGACTCTCTCTTAGCTACTGATGCAGTTCTGAAGTCACTTCTACGTGTGGCAAAGACAAATAACAACAGAGTGAAAGCTGACAGCAAATATAAAGATTGAAAAAAAAAAAACCAAAATAAAATCCTCAAACAACAAAACCAAAACTGAAAAGGTGTCTGAAGGAAAAAAATCCTCTCTGTTCAGTCTTAAGAAGAGTAGATCGAAAGCAACATTTATGACCATCCATGGTTATGTACTGTTATTCTTTGAGGTATCAGGAATTTAGCCAGAATTCTATGGGAATATTGACACCCTAAAGAAGCGTATTCAAAGACTTGAGTCAAAATGCTACTTTTTGTGCATGAAAAATTTTAAACAAAGCATTCATCCTCAAAATACAAACATATGCACTGAACTTGGGTGTGTTACTGTCACAATTACTTAGTCTGTGATCATGTATTCTTAAGGGAAAAAGCATAATTGAGACTATTTCTCTTACTGCTATTTTTAAGGGGTTTTTGGCAACTCTAGCTTTTCCCCTACTGATGCTGTATTTCAATAAGAGAAGAAAAGAACAAAAAGAGAAACCATAGTATGCCAGAAATTTCCTACAGTAAGTCACTAAAACTTAAATATTACAAATATAAATAAGCTTTACTACACAGTACTGGAGCTTCCAAAATTGCATAAGGAACATCCTGCAAGATTTACAAATGGGAGGGATATGCTAACTTTTTATAACCCACAAATACATTTTTATGTATTCTGTGCAACTCCTCACAACCAATATGTTGTGATATGAAATGAATCCTGTATTATGCATCTGTTTTAACCAAATACCCATAAAGCAATCCTGGAGAGGAAAAAAAACGCATTTGAAGATGCTTTTTGTGAACATTTATTTACCTACTTAAACTCATTAGAGACTCAGTAACTGTAGCAGTGCACTGCACAAAAGAGAAAGTACCAGAGGATTTTACTCCACTTGGTCTGTACAAAATTAAGACACTCCACATAGATGCCACATTCTTAAATGTCATCCACTAATATGATATCATTCTTACAGTAATCTTGAAGATGTTTTTATCAAATGAGATCAATCTGAGTAAGAATCTTATCAAGCATTATTTGCCACAACAATACAGATGAAATTTTTCAACCATTTCATTTTACTGTTCCTCATTAGGGTACTGATATGCTTTTACAGTAGACATTGATTTCCCAGCACTTTTATTCTCAGGTATTAAAAAGTTACTTCATCAGTACTAACATTTGCACATATTAGCAAAAAATATTGATAATATCAACATCAAAGTCTCTACAGATCTTTTTTAAGCTTTCCCATTTTCTGTTTGTTACAGCCTTGCCGTTCATCACGGAACTGCATTGTCCATGTTCATAGTGTAATTTAACAGTCTTATTTAACAGTGGAAACTATTTCTTATATTAAGTCTTATGTGAATGTGTTTCGTCTGTGAGCTTAATAATTGTTTTTAATTATTTTCCTTTGCCCAGCAGACTCAAGACAGACAACACAATTGCTATATAACTACTTAATGTGTCAGTCAGGAGCACACTGGAACTCTCTGCAGTCGCAGGGCTAGGCTTTGCTTTCATTATGTCTGTAGATAAGCTGAACTCAGGCTACTAACCTATTCCAGATGACTTAGTGTAGATAATATTAGTGGCCCTTCAAGAAAGATTTTAATTCTCTTTGGCTGACAATAGTTACATGACCTGCTAGAGGGAATACATGGCAGTAGCTAAACCATGCTTTAAGATGCAGGTTTTTTCTAAGTCTGTCTCCTTGGGCTTAGCAGCAGACTGGCTCTAAAGGCAACAGGTGTATAATTCTGAATATAAACTCCATAAATACTGTTAGACAAACCGGAATAATTTTCTTACCAATTCGAGTGATTCTATTGTAGGACAGTTCAAGACTTTGGAGATTTTTGCATCCATCTAAGCCACAAACTGATGAAAGATGATTCTTATTCAGAATGAGAATACAGAGATTTTCCAGATTTGCACAGTCAATTACGTGAATGTTGTTCTCCTGCAATAAAAGAAAATGAGAATATTAAATAGCATCTGAAGTGAAAGAGCAGAAATAGGTAAAAATATGTCAGATTGCTTTCATTGCTTATTTTTATCCTAAACTCTTAGCTAGGAGTAAGGGCATCTCTATTTTTCCATTAGGAATAAAATTTCTAAGTCCTAGAAATGGTCTTTTGTGTCCTGCTGAAATAGAACAAGAATATATCTTGAACTTCATTCTGACTCTGAAAATGCCCAAAGTTGAAACAAAAAAAGCATAAAAAGAAGCTAAGAACAGGGTAGTCTCTTTCCTATATGCTTTCCTACCTCCCCAAACCCTGGGAGACTGAACTAAAAACTGCATAGAAACATCGTATTTACTAGATGCTAATGAAGACAGCTGTAATTTTGCTGGAATCCTAGTTACTAATAACAAAAGTCCGCATTTAGAGGTACTTTGGTCACAAACATTAACACTCTTCTAAGCTAATATCCTTCCTCCAAGGGATCCTGCTTTTTTAACATCCCCTTCCCAAGGCCATTTTAATAATGCTTCCTAGATTTCTCTTTCACTGTTTGCTGTGCTTGGTCTTTTCTTCTTGAAAACAATGTTGTTAAAACATATGAAATTAAAACTGTGAAGGCAGCTGTTTCAGCTGAATTGCCAAGTTCTGGAACAAAGATGCATTGAAGAGAAGTTTTCTTTAGTCATTAAACAGGGCCATGTAAGACACTATGCAGTAGCAAATACCTAACATTAGGCCTCTAGTGTACCTCACTGTACTATTCCTTGAGCATATATGTTACTAATTTTAATTAATATTCAAGGTGTATGTTGCAAAGGACTCTTCCTTCTACCTATTCTTGCTCAAGTTGAGCACCTGCTATGGTGAACAGCATCTACCCACTGATCAATCAGAGACTGAGGTAACAAAGACCTATCACTGTGTCATACTAATGCTAATCTTAGACTGGTATTTTCTTAGTACAGGTTGAATAACTTGCAGCATGCTGTTTTTTGTTATTTGCACTGTGAATGTACTGGTATAACTTTGTTCACATTTGGGAGTATTTTGTTGCTATTCCTATGCTCTTCAGGCTAAAAGTTATCTATTCAGTTGGACACAACTACCTAATCAAACTAAGGAGCAAACCTGGCAGTTCTCCCCATGCTAAATTAAAGAATCAAATATGCTTGGTACCTCCACATTGATATACTTCAGGTCTTTGCAGCCATTTAGTCCTTCCAGTGCAACCAGTCCGCAGCGCCTCAGAGTCAAAACTTGAAGATTTGAACATTCAGATAAAGTTGAGAGGCTACAAGCTGGCAAATCTTCAAGTGTAAGTGTTGTGACCTACATGCATTTATTGATAAATAAAACTGATGTTTTGTATATGGAACATTCATTGTACATCATCATATTATGATAATTTTCTTTAAGACGAAAAAGAGAACAAAACTACAACCCAATAATGCTTTAGAAAATGCAAGCAAATAATGGTAATCTTTTCATATAAAAAAGAATGGCAATTATAAGTTTGATATCTTGAATGGGAGAAGCTAGCATGAAAACAGTAGTCACAGTATCATAAATAATGAATGTAGAACAGACAAAAATAGTTCAGACTAGAAGTGTGTATATGTCATCTCAGAATGGATACCAAGATATGAGCACAGACCAAGCATACAGTGATAAGTTAGTAAGTGGTAAAAAAAATTAGTCCTGGCAACCAGGAGATGTCCTTTATGGCAAAACACTATCTAGAAGCTGATCAGTCATGTCTTGCTTCTAGAAGAGACTCCTCCTCTCAAAACTCTGAAGGGGCTAGTTGAGCAGGAGCTGAAGTGTGGGCCTTTATACCAAGGCAAAACCTTGTTAACTTAGCAGGAAGTAAGAGCTCTTGTCTTTTAAAGGGTTAATACTATCATTTAATGAAGACTAATACCAAACCAGTCTGGTCCACAACACTCACAGGAATTCAAAAGTCATTGTCATTGCCCTTATTCTGCACCTGGCACAGGAACTCTCACACGATCTATATGCTGCTCAACAATAATCTACTCTTCCAAAACAGCCTTCTGCCAACACGCCAAATTAGGGAAAAAAAAAAAAGTGATAGTATGTCTTAGTATGTCTTCCCATTTCATTCCCAAACTTTCATATAGTTACCTGCTGCAAGGTACTCCAAGGGCCACTATGAAATATCTTTTCTGTACTTAGTGGAGGCATCCTGCTAACTGAACTTTTCCTTAGTTGTTTTCTTATAGTTGCGTGCTTTCTTTGGTTTTCTTCATATATTTTGGACCAAGATTTACATGTGTTCATCCAGTTTATTCTCTTCTTTTCAATATCACCAGGAAAAATTAATTTACTAGAAGAATCTGCCACATCTTGACTACTGTCCAAGGTGTCTCTGACTTCTTCATTAGCATTTTCCATTAGAAAAAAAGTTTTCTTCATTGTTTCATCCTCAGGAAATTGATCTTTAACGTCTCTATTACTAGTATTTGCCTGGACATTTGGTGGACTGCTGCATATGCAGTTTGCCTTATTTTCTACCATGTCATTAGCACCAAAGTTATGAGATTCATCCCTTGAAACATGACCATTTGGACCTTTACCAAGATAACTAGTTTGTGAGTAATTTTCTTCTACTTGTGTTACTGAATTCATGGATAAGTTCTCATTAGTCACTTGAGGAGAGTGTTCCTTCTCAGAGCCTAGCACACTTGGTGTCAAATTTCTTTCTGCTGGAATCATAAAATTATTTGTTTCATCCATCATTTTGGCATGTTTTTCTTTTTGTTCCTCTATTTGCTTACTTAGTTCCTCCATCTCTTCTCTTATTAGTTTCATATTTTCTGTCTTATTATCCTTTTTCCTGTTTTCTATGTTATTTTCTAGATTTTCACTCATCACAGAATTTACTCTTTTTTGTTCTGATTTTATTTGTTCTTCTCTTCTTATTTGCAATTGTTTTTCTCTTTCCAATCTCAGGCTTTCTTTCTTTTTCTCATACTCCTCATGCCTCCTCACCTGTTTCAAATATTCTTGTCTTTCAAGTTCTTCTTGTCTCTTTCTTTCCTCTTCTCTCTTTAACCTATTTTCTTCCATTCGCCTATTCAGTTTCTCTTCTCTTTCTTTAATTTCTCTCTCTATTTCCTCTAGTATTTTCTGCTTCTTTCTCATTTCATATTTCCACTGTTTTAAAATGGGAGCATATTTTTTACGGACTAAAAATGCTCTAAATCTAGCTTGGATTTTCACAGCTGCTATACTCTGTTGTTCAGCCAGTTGTCGTCTTTTTTTTTCTTTCTGTTCTTCCAAGGCCTTTTTCTCCTCTTCCATTTGCAACTGTAGCTTCATGATCAATTCCTAGGCCAAAAAAAAAAAGAACAGACTTCAACCACTTTTAAAATGGGACATATTTATCATTAATGAAAAGAAGCTAGTATATTAATCATTCTATGAAAACATTTATTCTCAAATTTATAACAGTAACCTCACAGTCTTTTGACAAAAGCTCATTGTACAACCTCACCTCATGTTGCCTCATTTTGTCTCTCCAAGCTTTCTGTTCTTTCTGTAACTCATCTTCTATTGCAGCCTGGCGTTTCTGCACAAAAAATTAACTATGAATATTGTACAAAACACCCTCTCTCCAATCTCACCCATCTTCTTGACTTTCCAACAACCAAATTTTGTGAATGCCTGCATTTAAATGAGAAAATAAGCTGTGTGTGGATCAAAATAAACAACAGGACACTTGCATCAGTAAATGTAGATTTGGTCATGTACTGAGAGATGCATACCTTCAGAAAGTCAGCATCTCAGTACTGACCTGAACAGCTGCCACCTTACTCTCCAAGATCTGTACTACTATTGAAGATGAAAACTAGTTACAAAATAACTCGAAGTACAGGCAGAAAACAGAAATAATCTGAACAGCAGCATGAACAATCTCCCTTTAATTGCACTGATGGTATGTACTGATAATATTAAAATCTTTCAAATGGGAATTTTGTCCAGTTCAGTGAAAGAAATTTTTCTGACTGAAATTGCTTCTCAATGGAAAATCAAAGTTCAAGTCTACTTTCTACCTATTTGCAAATAAATAGCATTTCCGTCCTTGCCCAACATAACCTCAGTGAGAAAAAATGTCTCAATCAGATCAAAAGTTAGCAGACAGTAACTAAGTAAAAAACAGGCTGATCCAGAACCACCTAACTCCTGGTGGAACCAAGATATATCAGCCAAAGCAAATATGGAGGATATCAAGGAAGTAGTATTAACAAACTATCACTTTCAACTTGGAGCATACAGTCTCCCCGATGTCTCAGCAGTTTTCCATGGGCATTCAGAAGCATGCTGTTCAGACAACAGAAGACCAGGCATCTAGATCCTTCTGCAGTGGATGCTTTCTGCAAGTTAAATTCTATTTCTCACCTCCAAAAAATGTGCTCCTGCAACGGCAGTATCAAAGTGCCTAAAGTGGCCATGCCCCTCTTTCTCTAGACAAAGCCATTCTACACCCAAAAATGACTTGTGACAGCAAAAAGCCAAGAAGGCCTATCAGTTTTGTGACCTTTTGAAAAGAGAACTATAGCAGATACTGAACTGGCTTTCAGAGATCAAAGGTCTTTTCATTTACTAAGCCCCTCCTTACTATTGGTGACTTGAACTACCTTGCTGGTGCCAAGGTGCCCACCCCTTCAGAAAGCCACAAAGTAGTTAACTGAAAATGTAGTGTTAATGCACTTCACAAAACACACTTATTTAGGCTAAACAATAAAATTCTGTGGCCTCTCAAGTATAATATCTGAGAGTTACATTTCTTCATGTTCTTATGCTCTTTTATCCTTCATTATGTACCACACACTATGGCAAAACATGACTAGATAGTCTGAGAGTGCAATCAGTCAGTGTGTTGAGTCATGATGTGTTGTGGCAGAACCCAGTAGATGAAGCCTGAGTAAGTTTCCCAGATAAAAATAAGGAAAAGAAGTATTGTAACTTTTACGTAGATGAAGAACAGCTTCAGCGTTGCAGAATTGAATGATTTTGGTTCTCATTACTTCCATTAAGATTTTAACATCAAAATGTGAAATTGGGGTGGGAGGTCCAAACTGGTTAAGTATTTTCTACTGGGGCACAGCGACCATTATTCACTCATGACTAATTTCAGCACAACTCTCATTTCTAGTACGTTGGCTGTTTTTATAATATTAAAACTTTGAAAAGGCAAAGTTTAAAGAATAATTTAACATTTAGCATAGCAAATTAAAGAAGTAAATACATAAAACCCAATGGATTATACTTAAGTATGTTTTACAATTCACTGGTAACACAAGTAGACAGGGTTTAGGACAGTCATACAGTTTGAGATAGTAGTCTCTTTCTCACATTAGATCTTGAATTCAGATAGTCTAGATGGGAACAGATTGGCTTCAATATCATTCATTACCTTATGGAAAAGGTCTAACTTTAGTCTTTCAGCCTCAACCTGCTCCAGATACTGCACACTTCTCGCATGTTCCTCTTCATTCTGTTTTTCCCGTGAGTCTCTCTCAGGTTTCCATTTCTTCTCATCTTCATGCTGGTGAAGTGCTGGTCTACACTTTTCTTCTACTTCACAATGGGCAAGGCTTATGCTCCTTTCAAGACCAGCTAGTAATCAACCAAGCAAATATTTTATTTAATTTCCTAATAAGCACTGGGGAACATTAAACAGTCGTAAGGTATTTGACAAGAAAAGGACCCTATGATGATATAGCCGGAAATATATATCCACAAGGAAATCAGAATTACAGCACAAGTCCTTCCCATCAGAGATGTCCTATTAAGATTCTGCACACTTACGGACTCTGCAACTACTATGCTTAGTCTAACAATGTATACTGTAGGATTACAGAGGATGACTGCTGGGGCTATAATTGAGGCTTTTAGCACTGAAATGCTCCAGCAGAACTCATCCAAAAGCCATGGTAAAGGAACATTTCCAGCCAATATGACTATTAAAAAAAAAATAAGTTAAAGATTAACTTAACCAAATTAATAATGTGCTTGCTTACCTGTAAGAAAGTGCTCATCAGTGACCACTTCATCACTGCTGGACTGACTATAACCAGGTGTTGTAGCAATCTGCAAGTCTTCATTTTCAACTTCAAGCAGTATCTAACATAGTTTAAAATTGTTATTAAAAACTGCAAAATTTAAAAGCAGAACATTATAAAAATCTTCCAGAACAAGGATAAGCTTTTTATCATATCACAAGTACAACAATATGAAACTTACTACTGAGCAGAATCCTTACACATTGAATAATGCAAACATATCAGTGAAAATATTGCTTTCTAGAGTAACAAATACTGTAGTAATTCTCAAAATACATAATATTTCTATGTGTTTTTAAAATATATTTAATATTTTGACTTGGAAAAATGAATGTTTTGCATTGGAGATTTATTTTACTTTCTGTGAAACCAAGCACTATAGGCATTAATATTGTTATGCACACTGGGGAAGAATTAGTTACAGAGCAAATTTTTAAGAAGTCTATTTCAAAATAATACTATGGGCACAAGGATTGCTATATTTATTTCATTGTTCTTTACTGGCAAGTAATCTATTCCTGCTCATTTATCATCTGTTCATCACATGCTTTGGGCATATATTAATATTTGTAATGCAGCTGAAGTCACATGAAGTAATTGTGCTGTTCTAAACAATGGTCTTCTGAGAACAAAAAATCATGTTTGCAAGAGTGCTCACTAATAAAAGCCAGGCAACAAATTATAAGTGATTAAATTAAATACAGTTCTATGTTTTTCTAAGAACTTCAGAGACTTATTCAGTCAAATCCTACGAAAATATAGAAGCATTCATGTTCATAATTCATAATTAGACTTTGAAAGGTACACAGCTTATTATGTCTATATTTTCTATAAAATAACTGTTTATATTTCTATAAAATATATTAGGAACATGATTAAAAGTAGCACATCTTCCTGATCATCATAAAAAATAAGATTAGAGAAGCTCAAAAGTGTTACTATAATATTAAGATAATATTCTGCAAATAATTAGCAATAAAGGATTATTCAGTTTTGTTTAATCTTGTTGATTTTTGTGCTCAACATCTCAAATACTGATGCAGAGAATTTATTTCATATTTGAGAGCTTATAGACACGGTATATTACAGTTGATGTCCTAATTCTAAAGAATTCTATATAGAAACTCATCTTAATACCTTAGGGATGGTCAAACAGAAAAAAAACTGAACACATTTATAGGCCTCCTTAGGAGGCCACCAAAGCAAGTGTAAGTTATCTAGATTATTTAAAAGAATGTTGTCCACTATAAATATTGTATAAATAAAAAATACCTTTTCATTAAATTGTTCTGGATCTTCATTTGATTCAGAAGCATGGCAAGAAACTACTTCATAAATGTCACCTAAAGAAAAAATAAATATAACATTTAGTTCACAGAGAGAAAATCCTTTACTAGTGCTCAGCTTTGGTCTACACAGCTTATCTACTCAATTTGTTTAAACTAAAATAAAGGGCTTTTTTCCTTTCCTTCTCCTCCAGTTTTACTTAAGCATGTATGGGAATCACTTATCTACATTAAAAACAGAAAATATGTGTAACAGAAACATACAGAACGATACTGTAAGAATACAGTCACAGCAAATATGAAAGAGAATGAAAGAAAATTCCACATCATGGAACACAGCAGAACATTTTCTGTGCAGAAAAATACAGTAGAAATTGTATCAGATAGGTCAAAAATTGACAAATAACTATAAAAACAATGAAAAAGAGTAAGACTGCATTACAAAAAAAGAATAAAAAGAGATGTTCCTCAGATATCAACGTTTGTACTCAATACTGAACTTCTGTTCACCAAGACTATTGCACTAATGGAAAAGACAGTGCCAGTCTTTGGCATAATAAGTACGAGCTTGGCTTCAGACACACGGCTGACAGGAATATTTTTTTTTGCCAATTAAAGGTCATTTCATTCACTGCTAGCTTAGGCATCTCTCAAGACAGACTTTAAACATACCCTATGGGAGTCAATTGTACCTGAACTCTGCATTTCAGGTCCTACTGACTTCATTTTAGATTTTAATGAAGAGTCTGGCCTGGGCCCTGCCTCAGAGTGATCTCGTAATTTGCCTTCTTTAGCATTAGATGAGTTTTTAGAGAAGTTTAATTTCTGCTTAGATGTCAATCCTAGAAGATAGCATTGCATGGTTTTATTCCTAGAGATTTTCAGCATGCATCCAGAAGCTGATGGAATAGGTTTCACTGTTTCTCTACTTAAAAGTTTGGATTGTTTTACTAATGCTTGTTAGTCTAACTTCCACTGCTAATATGAGATGCACAAAAATTTTAACTGGATTGCTGCTTACTTGTTGTACTTTGCCCATCTTCTAAGTCTTCCAGTATAAGCTTTTCAGCATCTTGATTGCTGTTCTTGATGAAGTTTAAATAGGAGAGAACTGATTCTGGTAAGTCACCTGAAATCTAGAAAAACACAGCCTTTGATATATACTCTACATTTTCATCTCACAAGCTTGAAAATAGGTAAATACTTGACAAAAAAGAATACTCATTTTGGCTTCACCTATAAAGCATTGATGGAGATTTAGTAGCAATTTCCACCAAAATCTTTCCAAATTCCTATACTCTTCTCATCGCCTTACCACACGCTGAACAATTAATAATTCTAATTTTTATTGCATTCTAATCAAATTTTAGTAATGTATCTTGCACTATCTCCAGAAACACATTTCATTAAATTATTGTGTTTACAACTGTGTTGGACCAAGAAATTAAAGAAAAAGGATAAGACAAAAATTAGCAAATACCTGTGATGCACAGGATCTTTTTTTCTTTAAAAGGTTTAGACTCCTTACAAAATAAATTAATTTTAAATTTACTAATGCTTAAAGTATGCATATAGAACCAATGCTCCAATTTATTATATAGAAACTTTCTAATCAAAAGACTGTCTTTAATGTCAAGATATTGAGAAAATGAGCCACTTTCTCTCAGATGTGCAAATTGTGGTAGACATTGCTGACATTCAGGATGTGAGTGCATACACACTTATCACTGATACCTTTGAATACGTCATACCAAACATGATTTATGGTCACATATGATCAAATTAACTACCCTAGTGTCCTACAAACCAATCCCTTTGCTATGAGTCTGAAGAATTAAAATGGCAGAAAAGGACCCAAATAACTGATTTTATTTCAGAGGAAAATTGCTCCCCAAAAAAAGTCATCCCAGAAAGAGGATTTGAAGCACCTATTCATATGAAATTAGTATCTGGAAATCTTATAAAGAATCTCATAAGTCAGTCTCTTGTAAGATTTAAATACAGGTTTCAGTGAAGAATCATCGGCTTATTCATCCAGATTTAATCTACCTCATCAAATCTTCTAGCTTCAGAGGATCCTACAACAAAATTTCCAGGTTTGATCTTCTCAAGCAGAATGCTGATACTTGTCCTCTCTTATTGTCTTTCACCACTGGAGGTGACATTTTTCATGAAGCAATACTACCAAGACTACTTATCAGAAGAAATCCTCGTGTTAGGTATGTCGGGAAAACGTTCACTTATCAAATGGGCTTTCCAATGCCCACACTGCTTTCAAGCAGAAACAGAAGCAGTTTTAGCACATTGAATACTTACTGTCTCACTGTCACTCGAGGGTTCGTCTGACACCTCTGTGTCAGGATCATCTGCTTCAAAGGAAGAAACACTGATTCTGCCTAATTCAATTTCTATTTCTTTTTCAATTACTTCAGTATCTTCTGACATTCTACTTCCCACAGTGTCTTATCTGTTTTGAAAGCTGCAGACAAAAAAAAAAAAAAAAAGCATGAACCAGCATCAACACAGCATGAACCAAAATAAAGAGAGTCCTCATTTAGCTTAAATTCATTCAGATGTATTTATTGAACAGTTGGCTCAAAACATGAAAACCTCATTCCATACCAACAAGCAAAAAATAGGGAAAACATTACCTTGCGGTAAGAGAATCCCCCTCAGGATATCCCTTAAAATATTGCAAATGTTACCAAAATTCAATATTTAAAACCTCCACCTGCCCTATACTCCCTCACAAGGAACTTTTTTCCAGCCCTAATAGCTACAAAGGGGGAAAAAAAACCCTAAACTTTGAACAATAAATAAATTTTAACAGTTACAAAATAAGACTAATAATACAGAAAGCACTCGATGAAGTTTTAATGATACAGAGAGAAAGCAGTGAGAAATGGTGCAATCCAGAGAAGCAAAAAACTTGTGGATGGATGCAGGCATGGGGAAAACAGGTACCTTGTCAACGCCTTCCCTCCCTCCTTTCGCAATCCGCTGCCCCCTCCAATGAGGGGAACGGGAGGCAGCGAGCAGCTCCTCCTCGCCGGCTCCTGCAGCACAGCCCGGGCACACCGAGCGCGTCTCCGCCGGGACGGCGGGCAGCAGATCCCGGCTGAGAGGAAACTACACCTCCCGAAAGGCACCGCGGCCGGAGGCAGCCCCGGCCGCCGCCGCTTCCTGACGGCCCGCGCGCCGCGCCTTTGCATGCTGGGAGATGTAGTCCACCGCGCAGAGCACCCGCAGTCCTCGGGTCCCCCCGTCCACTTCATGTACCCACTCACCAGTCGTTCAGTCAAGCTCCTCACGGAGCCCCCGCCTTTCTGGCCGCTTCTGGACACCGGCCGTCCCTCCGCCCTGAAATTCCGCATCCGCCAACAGCGGACGGTCGGGAGCTCCGTGGGGAGGACGGGAGCCCCTGACCGCGCTGCTGCGCCGGAGCGTCACCACGGCAACGGCAAACAGCGGCTCGGACGGACGGCGGCGGGAGCCAAACTTTACCAAGAGCTGCGTTTCGCGTTCCTGCGTCGTTAGGCGGCGGCCCCCAGCGTGAGGCGGAGCACCTCGCAGCACCTTTTGTCGTGGTTTTGTTTGTTTGTTTGTTTGTTTGTTTTTTAATATTTGGGTGTTGTGGTTTGGGGCTTTTTGTAGGTTTTTTTTAAGGGTATTTTTATTTTGGTTTTGGATTCTTTTTTGGTTTCGTTTTTGGTTTGTGTTTTGGGGTTTTTGTTGAAGTCGTAAACTGGAATTTAGTGTTCACAATAATAATGCCCGAAAGATAGGCTGGAAATAAATCCCCATAGACCGATGTCTATAGAGCAGGTATGCTCTACGCTTTATTTCATCGCTGGTGATGAGGGGGATTTTCCCTCTTAGCTCACCCACCTTTGTCAAGTGCAGTGGTATATTTATACAGTAAATTATGCTTATTATTGCTATGTCATTACAACATCATCACATACGCGCCGGAACTAATTTACATAGTATGATCTCACGGTTATTAGGTCATTTCTTCTCACTGCGCCTGCGCTCCCCCAATTCAGGGGTCTTCGGGGGTCTTTGATGAAGGCTTCTAAAGTCTTCGCACTTGAACTTTTCAACTGTGGCTTTGGAGCATGCGTAGTTACGGTGCTCCTCGGTCTTGCTGGTCTTAACCAGTCTAAATTCTTTGTTTTGTGGCTAATTGGCTCTGCACTTGCCAACTTTTCATTAGTACTACCCTTATCTATCTCTGACGCTACACACCTGGTGAATCTTTTCCTCTCTTTTTGTCTATTCAGCATTTGAGCAACTAATTAACCATATACTACCCATTACATTGTATAAAAACTTATTTATATCAGGTTATATAGGTATCAAAAGATATGATATAGGTATCAATAGTTATGATTCATGTTATATAAGTATCAGGTTATATAGCTATAGACCTTATGATTCAGGCTACATAAGTATAGAAAGTTATACTTGAGGTTATATTGATAAAAAGTCATGATTGGGGTTATATTTATATTAGGTTACATAGATATCTTATAACCTAAGTTATATAAACATGTAACTTTGACCTAAGTCATATGTGCATCAATAAATTGCAAGAACCTTAAACATCATCCCTTCCCAACGCCTTGCCATGGGCAGGGACACCTTCCACTAGACCAGGTCGCTCAGAGCCCCATCCAACCTGGCCTTGAACTCTTCCAGGGATGGGGCACCCACAGCTTCTCTGGACAACCTGTTTTCAAGCCTCACCACCCTTTGTTGTATAAAGAATTTCCCTGTACCATCTAATCTAAATCTCCCATCTTCTAGTTTAAAACCTGCCCCCTCAATCCTGTCACTGTCTGTCTGTGTAAAAGTCCCTCGCTGGTTATTAAAAGCTGGAGAAAATGTCCAGTTGGAGAACTAGAGACACAATAGAATTCAGTCTAGGAAAAGTGATACAGATCAGGCAGGGTGCAGATAATATAATTTTAGCGTGTTTATAGGGAACACATCTAACCCTGAGTTGGATGAGGAATACCAAGATGCAGAAACAGGTATAACGAAAAATAAAAGCTAAAAGGTAAAGTCAGGTTTTACATAGAGAAAGTGCATTTTGGGAGCAATGGGAAGGATCTGCCAAGAATGGTAGGGGTTTTCCCATCTACTGTCCTTAGAATAAGCTGATTACCTTTCTGAAATATTTAGGGATGTTAAGCAAAAAATATGTGCTTCAAGGCCAACTGCTTACAGTTTTCTCACCAGTGTTATGGATAAACAAGATATTTAAATATTTAAAAAATGGAAAATCATCCATTTGAAATCCACAATTTTATGTAATCATATCACTGGTGAACTTTTCAATGTGATCAAGTCTTTATTCACTGATTGAATGTGCACTTAATGCTTGTTTTGTAGTAGAGTTATGCTGTGCTCGTACTGAATAAAGACCATGTCTCGTGTTTAGAAAAAAAATATGCGATAAAAAGAGATGTTTCATAGAAACCACAGGACAAAAGTCCTTTCACGAAATGAAGACTTTTCAAATCCCTACTCACTCAACCCTAAGCCTAAACATAACTCTGACCCTTACCCAAGCCCTGACCCTAAACCTGATGCTAAACTTAACCCTAACACTAACCCTAACCCTAAACACCCCATCCATATGGGTGGTCAAGTTTAGAAAGAAGTAGGAGCAGCAATGCTGAGGCCCTACTGGGATGGTCTTGCTGTTCCTGTTCCAGCCCTAGTGCTCCTGGAGCTGTAGGCTCTCTGACTCCTTCAGCCATAACCCCAACGCTGACCCTGACCCTGACCCTGCTGACAGCTGGGCACTGTGCAGAGGTCCCATCCCCACAGGCAGCACAGATTGGAAGGTGTGCAGTTGGCACTTAAGGCACCCTGCCCTGATGGCCTTGCAATGCCTTTTGGAGTGCCAGTGTCCCTGAAGCTGTAGGTTCTGCAGCTCCCTGAACCCTAACACGAACCCTAAGGATACCTTGTTGTTGCTGCTGAGTTCCCATCACCAGGTTAGGCACTGATTCAAAAAGTGTAGAGTGAGCAATCTTGGAAATGTGCTGTGATGCAAATTCTTCATTCACGAATTTGCAAATGAAGGGAAAACAATTGCATAGGTTGGAATGACAGGAGGTGCATTAGCACGAGCCGAAACTTCCTGAAACCTGTTGCCTGTATCTAGGAAGTCAGGGCTGATCAACTTAAGAAAACTTCTCTGTTCTAAGCATGTGGTTATGTTGGACTTCAGAAAGAAATGTATCATTGTTTGACTGTTCTCCTTAGGTTAGGATGGAAATATTCAATTTTTTATTTTTTGGTAAATAATTTAACATGAACTGAATTATTATTAAAGTTTCTCAGAATAAATATTTGAAACCACACAGCTGTTACAGGAGAACTATTGCAGATTCCAGTTTTCAGATTGAATATATAACTGTTCAGGTTTTTTTCTAAAAAATGCATCACACCACTGTTTTGATACATTCTATTTTGAAAACCGAAAAAAAGTTCAATTACTCTTAAAAGCAGTGAAGCTTCTTCAGGGAAATTGAAAAGCCTGTTGTCTCATACAGTCTATAATTTTACAAGGTGCATTATTGACCCCATTATTGACTCCACTCCAGTGCAGAGAGAGTTTGAGAAGCTTACTACAGCTTTCTTCATGCTGAAATTCAGCAAAAGAAGCGTTATAACGCAGGCATTGAGGATCTTGACAGGGCAAGCTAAGCTTGTGTTTGCTCTATATTTTCTTCTAAAAAATCAAATTTGATACAAATGTAACATATGTTTTTATGTAAAATAAGTTGTTAATGCAAAATAGTTTTTGACTGCAGAAGCTTCACATTCGTCATCTCTTCATTTCAACTGGTATCCTTAATTTTAGTAAGTGCACTGAAGAATAGAAGAACAAGTGAATGCCAGGCTATCTAAATCTTGCCACATAAATCTTCCAAAATACATGCTGCTGCCAAATGTCTTTAGCAGTTTATAAGAAAAAAAGAAAAAACCAAAACCAAACCGAAACAAAAATACATGTGTACAGTGTAACAAAGTCAATACACCATCTTGATGCTTCTACTACTGCTATTACTTTTTGTTCAATGTATCAGATGACTGTTAAAATTTATAAACTGTTATCTGGAGAAAGGAAGTTCATTGTAATTTATAAGATTGGTTACATTTGTTTTGTCATGAACTGAATATATGATTATACTTTCAGCTGTGATTCAAAACTGGAAACAAAAGAATGAAAATAAGAAATTAAAAAATAATAAAGAAGTGCTATTTAAATATCTTCAATGGAATTTTCTTGGCAAGAAATCTGTTTTCTTTCTCTTATTTAGCAGCTTCAAATTATTTTTTTAGATGTTCTTAATTAAAAAAACAATCTTCCCCCTCTCCCCTCAACCCCCACCCTACCCTCTGTCAGACTCTGGGTGTCATGCTTTTGACATTTGGCTTGTGGCTTTTACTTGACAGAAACAATTTCTTCAGTGTTTTTTCTGAGTATAAATAGAATTTCTCTTTTGTTTTAAATGATTGCAGAATAAAAATGCCCCATCCCTGGAAGTGTTCAAATCCAGGCGGGATGGGGCTTTGAGCAGCCTGGTCTAGTGGCAGGTGATCCTGCCCATGGCAGGGGTGTTGGAAGTAGATGACCTCTAATGTCCCTTCCAACCCAAACCATTGTATGGCTGTATGGTTTTCTGTAATCGACAGAGGCAGTAACAGATTTTCTTTTTCACAAGGTGGCAGTATTGGATTGAACTGCATGGTTGTGAGTTTTTTTTTCTCTTGAGTATGTTTTCCATCATTAGGTGGTATGATTATCAAAATAGGAGAAAACATATTACTACATCTACAATTTAGATATTATTATAATTTATGCGATTGATTTATTTCTTTCTCTTGGTGTACATCTTATAGATGAATCACTGAAAAATAATTCAGCTCTATTCATATTTTCTTTATAAAATTTACCAGACTGCATTTGACCTGCATTTGATGAGATGATAGATCCTTTAAGTGAGTATTTAGATGGAATGAATAAGAGTGTGGGCCTTTCCATAATGGTATTCCTTTTTCCCAAAGCATCTATCAATTTTTTTTTTGTTTTTTTTTTTTCACAAAAAAGTAAGTTTTGCATCACATAACAACTGACGTGCTCTTAAAGAGCAGACTGCCTTGGCTATGTTAAGAAGTGTCCGTTCCAAAATAGTGGCATAGGAACGATCCGATGCAGTAATTCTGGGAGAAAACATTTGGACTGGAAGTAATGAAAACCACTGCTACTTCCCATATCTATGCACAAATGGTTGAAATGCAAAGGAGAAAGTGGCCAGTCTCAAAGAGAGAGGAGAGCCCTGAATCTTTTATTTATTGAGAAATATATATCTATCTCCCCATAGGATTTGCACATGTGTTAATAATTCTTGTCAAACAGAAAAAAATCTGTAAACCTAAACTGTAATTTTTCATTGATTTCATTTTCAGTGGTTCACATTGTTCAATTGAGAATGTTCTGTTTACATGTCATACATTATTACCACTGTCTAAATTTATGAAAATAAATATTTTTCTTTCTGTGAATATAGGTATAAATAATAATAATACCCTTTTATCATTCTATTATTTCCATCCTTTCAGTAATGGCATTGCTGAAGTGGAAGTCTCATAAAAATAAAAGGCAAATAAGTAACAGTAAAAATGCACCGTGTTACAGTTTTTCAGTCAAGAACTAGCCAGTGACATATCTTTCTTGTATAATACTTGGCATTGGATCTGTTGTTACTTTTACATCAGCCATGGGAGTCCTTGGAAGTGTTGTGGAAATATGTCTGCTAGTTCCAGTAAGTGGAAATCAGCCTCCAACTTTCTTGTAAAATGAAGGGGAATTTTGTGTGCATGAAAAATGCGATCCTGTCTTGATGTGATTTCCACATACAAATTTGTTGCTAGAAAGACATGTTTAGATAAAGTCCTGGCTCAAATGAAATCTCGACACAACTGAAGATCTTTCCATATCACTGCATGAAAGTTTTCAATGACAAAACCCTTGCAGTTTTATGCAGAAAAGATTTTAATCACGGTATTTATTAACACAGACGTTTTTAAATACTTAATATGTGTTGAAGAAGTAAAGAAAAGCCTGGTCCAGAATATTGCAACTTGAAGGCACAGGTAGCTACAGTATGGCTACAACATTGAAATGTCAAATATGATTTAAAAGTTGTTACCTGTGTAGACTAAACTGAAGAGTCTGTGTTAATACACAATTCCTGCTTTTTAAGGGAAGGAAACTTTATTTTCTGAAAAATCTATACATTCTTATTATAATTTTGATACCTTTTTTCCTCCATCTTTTGTTCGTAGTCACCCTTTTTGAGAGATCTGTGTTAGGCTGTGTGAAGGCTGAAGAAGAGAACTGGGCTACTGATTCATTTGTTAAGCACTACAAATATAAATTTGCGTAGCAAAAGGAGGAGCCCAGGAGCCATAACCAGGAACCTTCTTCCTTCTTCCTTCCTGCTACTGCCTAAGCATGTAGTGTTTGCCTCACAGTTTGTTCGTGATGAAAGAAAAAGAAGTGTCTAATTTCCAGCTTCCATGGAATCATCTAGTATCACAGTATCTAGTGGGGGAAAATTTGTTTTCATTGGAAATAAGCAAAATCAACTATGCTTTTATTTTGAGTCTTATAGCTCGAATGAGTTCTTAAATAGGCATGGGACTTAGGTACCATTGTCATTCAAACAGAATAAAGAAATAAGAATTTTCTTCAGTGAAGCACAGCCTCTTAAAAACAGCTTTTGCTCTTCACTTCCAAGAAAGTTATGGCTATGTCTTCAAGACCAACACAGTGAGTTGTGCTTTGTTTGAAGTCGTCTTCTTGGAATATAATGTCCGTTTCTGCAGGCTTCCTGGAAAAGAAATTTTTACTTTTGTGTAAATCATTTTAAATAATAGTCATGAAGGATTATACATGAGCTTCTGGAAGTTTTTATTGTATTGTTCACATATTCAAAATAATGTTTATACATAGCTTGGCTTTGGGGATTTTTTCAGTATATGAGCTTTCAAATCCTGGTATTTCTAACGCAGATGGCAATACTGGTGCTGCTAATTATGAAAAAAAAAGAGGTACTGTAAATAAATTTTGTGAAACTGCTGATAACTTCAAAGTTGTTTCTTGAAATTAGTTAAAAAATATCTAATAGTCAGTTCTCACTGTAAGCTCTATTACCATTTGATTGAAGTTGAATATTCTACATATTGACCAGGAACAGTAGAACATGTGAAAAACTTAATTTGAGGAATTCAGTATGGTTCATTACAGTAAATGGGAGTGCATGGAAATATATTTCCAACTTCTCCCCTGCAAAAAACCATGCGCTTCCTATTCAGGAATGTGGAATCAGCAGTGGAAGGGACAACTTTATTTGTTATTGAGGGTTTACCCAGGAAGTCCCTCTTTCCTGGGTATCTGCAGGGGTGGGAGGAAGAATTAGATGCTGAGCTGTGTCTGTTAGCAGGTGACAGCAGTAGCCCCTGTGCAACTGATAGTAAGAGTTATTGGTATCATGGCATGAAAAGTATACCAATGAATTACTAACTTTTGTGTCTGAACTTGTATTTTAGGTACAAGCAGAGATCTAATCTAAGGAGCATGTATCTTCAATTTTAACAACAGCAAGCCAGAATAAATACCAACACAGCTGTTGTCTCTAGTAAACGTTCCACTTTGAAGCTTTATTCAGTCATTTATTTTTCTACATATAACAACTGCAATAGCTTGAGCAGCTCTCACAGTGTTATGTGGAAGGTAATCTGTACTGAATCAATACCAGCCTGGCCACTTCTCTATTCCATAACTTCAAAATCTATGGTTTAAGAAAACATCCAATGACAGTGTTCTCATAAGGTTCATATGGTTCTCCAAAGCCTGCTGCTATTCAGGCAGACTACAGCACAAATAAATTACTTTTAGTCCTTCAGACAGCATCTGTATCATCAAATTTCTTCATTAAATGTAGATTTATAATGATGGAATCATCCCTGTTTTATATGATGGTTTTACATTTTGAATGATTTGAACTGTCAGGAATAATATATTCTGAGGTCAGCTATTTGTGCTAGAAAAACTGATAGAAAATTTGAAGTTAATTTTATTTTATATCAGCTGTAATTGCACTTGATCTCAACCTTAATTAAGTGCTGCTGAAGTATAATAAATGATGGTTACATCATCATTCACTGTGAAAGCTTTTGAGTTTTGTTTTTAGGATGGCTGTAGCAAGGGAAATGAGTTGGAGAAGTATAATTTTTTTATTGCTTTGTGATGAAACCTTTCAGTGGCCCAGGATTTCTCCTCTGCATACATTCCCCGCTACACTTTCTCTAATCAGACTCTTTATGATCAGCTTGTCCACTTCATTTACTGTTGAAGGTGTATTTTAACAGTCTCAGCAAAGATGCCTACTCTAGGGCCAGTATGAGCATTCCCCTAGCCTACAGCAACACATGTCCCGGCCAGATTCTGTGGTACTCACAAAAATTTGTATCACATTAGGTCTAGAATCAATTTTTGGTTTGTGCTTATTGTTACATGGTGCTGTGCTTATTAAAAGTAAATATGAGAAGTAGGATTTAGTATTTCAGGACATATCAGGTGGAACTAAAGTGTTTCCTGGCTGTTCTGGCTCCAGTTGGGCAAATCACCTTGTGCTTGCCTGTGCAGTGTATGTGATTTGGGTTGCTTCATTTATCCTGCCCTTTGGCTTTCACCTTTCCTATTAGTGCAATGGGTATGATGTGTCTTAGATCATATTTAGCAAATTGATTAGAATGTTGCTGCTTGCAAGTAATCCTTGAGGAAGCCTGAATATCAGTAAAAGATCAAGGATTGTATTATCAATTGACAGTCTTACCAATATGCATCTATCAAACGCTATAAATATTTATTAACAGGTCTGCAATCAATGGAAAAGCAGAATTGATGATTTTATTTTTGAATATGGGAATGAGAATCTGGCTGAGCAGGAGCCAGCGTGGAACATTCTAAATGCTATGCAGCATAATATAAGTAAAAACCCACAGAATATCACCTCTAAAAATACTGCATCGACCAGAAATGTGTATACCAATCAGAACTTATTAAAAAAAAAATCTCATTTAGTAAAGGATTAATTTTTCAAGATCTGCTGGTATTATCTGATGTGATTTGGCAGATTCCTTGCTGTTATATGGGTCGCTATTGATGAGACTAAGCTTTGGAAGAACTTCTCATTTCATGTAGGAACAGAGGGTTCTGATCAATGAAAGCTGAAAAAATTCCTGCAGCTGAAAAAGTTAATGGGAGTCCTGGTATTTTTTACAGTGCTAGATATCATAAAAAAACTTGATCTGCTTAGGTCTCAAGGCTGATGTGAACTAAGCAGAGATGTTATGAGGTCAAAGTAGAGTTCCTACTGTGAGAACATTTGAATAGGTTTTGAAATGAGACTCTCAGAAATAGTACTCAAAGTCTAAAATGAGCTTGAAAATTAGTACTTTCAATACACATATTTAGTTATTAATCAAAATATTTTCTGTGGCCTGGCAGCAGGTAATTTGTTTACTTTTTTAGAAAAGTCCTTTAAAGCATTTCGGTGGTGTCAATTATTTTGGAAGTTGTTAGCAATGTTTTTGACCAGTGATCTGCTATTCACCTTTCAAATTAATTCTGCATTATGAGCTTTTAATTATAAACACTACAGTTTAACATCTTAATATGGTTTAATATGCTTCTATAGATCAGCTGTGAGTCCATTATTATGACTTCTTACAGAGGTGAGTTACATCATTTTTAATGAGTGCTGAAGATAATTTATGATTCCAGATAACTCACAAAGCATATATGTCTAGTCTCAAGATTACAAATGCATTTGTAATGTATTTTTAAAATCTGTTCTTTGAAAATCCATTCATTGCATTCATGATTTCTCAAGTGATTAATGGTGACCCCATTATGTCAATGGTGCAGCTAGACTATGTGCTGGTATATTTGACTGCAGTTTTATTGAACTGTTGTAGGAGCAGAGTCACCACCTACCCAGCTGCTGGAATCATTGGCATCTGCCATGGGAAAAACAAGAAAATGAAGATCACTGATAGTATTTTATGTATTCTTTGATGTCCCAAGGGATTCAGCATACAGTATGGTACGAAATAAAAAAAATCTCTTAAAATTTTCTTTTGGTACTAAATGGACTTGAGAAAAAGAAGTACAAAACATATTTTCCTTCAAGATGTGGCTTATAAATGCCAAAGTTTTAACAGTATTCATTGTTTTGTCGCTGGTCACTCTGAAGCCTTGGTTTTTATTTATTAGCTGTCAGTCATGTAGGCAGTTCTAAATTAAGGATGCTTCAATAGAACAGGAATTGTTCCTGATCAACATCACAGGGAAATTTAGAAGTGGTTCAAGAAGCATCTTGGCATAAACCCATGCTGTGCAAATCAATGATGACATTGGAAAGCAGCAGTATATAAAAAGTATCCAGTGCATTTTCCAGTTGTAACTGTGAGCAATGTCTCCACTTGTTTGTATTACCTCTTTCCAGAGCATCTCCAATACTGCAGAGGATAAGTGGAATGAGCAAGACACTGAAATATGACGTGTTTTGTGAGAGCAGCTGATGTTAGCATTTGTGTGTCTGAATACCAAGGGGCCAGTTTGCACAGGACCAGCTGACATCACCGCCTGAGCTGGAGCAGAGTGATACACGTCATCTTCTTCTATAATCCTGCAGTGCTGCTAGGACCAGCCAATGAGGACACAAACACACTGGGCAATGCTTGCTTCCTGACAATGCAGAACCATAAATGATGGGAAGTTGTCCAGTGTCATCTGCTGTTGTCTTCTTTTGCTCATCAGTTCTGAATTTCTCCCTGTTTCTACAAACCCTTGTCATTATTAAAAAATCACTTTGAAGTGTAGAAAACATTTATGTATATGTTTTATTGTATTTGTACCTATTTAAATCTACAAAATAATTTGACAATTGTTTTAAAAAGCAATATAATAAATATAGATTTTAACTTGGAAAATATTCACATCCATTTTAGGATCCATAATTGATAAGAATCAATGAAAACTTGAAAATATTCTTTTGAGCATTTACTTGTAAGTTAATCTCTCAGTTAAACACACACAAAAGCAAATTCTGTTTTGATTAAGTCAGAAGATCTGGAACATTTCCATACAAAAATATCAGATTTTCTTAAAAGCAACCTGTTTAGTTCAGAAAATTTAAATAATGCTAAAGCTAATGTTCCACAGTAGACATTACTGATGTACTTGCTTTCTGGCAAGTAAATACCAGAACCTGTCATACCACACAGAAAGTTCTATATATTTTAAAAGTATATTCGTATAAAGATGCAATAAAGGTTCCAAAATTGACATTACTTTTCTTGACATCTCTTCATATACAGTTGCTTAGGGATGTGAAGGACATTTAAATACAGAATTTGAAAACAATGCTCTTACCTTAACTGCAATTATTGTCAGCCTACTAACTACACAGGTAAGACTATTTCTAAGCAAAAAAACCACAAAACACTGATATTTTTACTGGGAGTAAAAATCAATCCAGTGCCATTTAGCTTTGACATGTTCTCCACATTTTTTAAAGATTTTCTTCAATTTTTATTAGAAGTAAGATAAAGCACTGTTTACCAACAATCTCCCATATATTCAGACACCATCAGAGATTATGTTGTCCAAAGTCTGTACAATGAAGTGATTGATCAGACTTCTGAAAGCAAATAGCATTTCAAGGTCAGGAAGTGGTTAAAGAGCATGTAAAATCTCTGGACCAAAAGACCTCTTTTGTCCTCTATTTGTACTGAACCTACTCCATGAGTATACTCAATCAAACAAGACAAAACAATGAAATCTCCCACATATCTATGAGAAAATTTTGTTTTGATCACATGAATAAAGGGAAAAGAATTGATTGTTCAGTCCACAGATACCCTGAAGGTAGGCAGAAGGCAAGCAGAAGGATATACTGCTGATACTTATCAGGAATAGCTATAAAAATACTGCTGTTAATACAAAATTTAGTGAAAAAGGAATAAGAATGAATACAGGACAAAATTTATAGGATGGAAAGCTAATTTTTAAAAAAATGTTTTCAGATACAAAAATGGAAAAAAGTATTTGTTTACCAATTTATGCGATTCTGATAGGTAGCCACTAGAGGACACAGGGAGCTTAAGAATAATGCAGGACATAGAAAAAATAAGCATAAGATTTGCAGATTGTTGTAAATACATACCGTATACATGGCCCACACTTAAAAACATACTGAATAAGTGTGAAGCTAATAGCCACATGGCACTGTACTAATAGAGAAAATTATGTTGGGAGACTGAGCTTCAAAGGAAGGCATAGGAAACAACTCTCAGCCGCTGTGTTAAAGCTCTGTAAACTAATGAGTGGATCCAGTTCAGCTAATTTAGAATTTGTCTCACCAAAATTAGGAGATTCCCTTAAAGGAATTTTTAGTGGGAGTGCACAGGTGGCAATCATAACTGTGTAAATTCTATCTACAAAGTAAAGAGAGAAAACAGAGGCTGTGGTTGCACAGTCACTGTAATTTGGCTTAAAAGCACTCTTCTGCTGCTGAGTGGTCCCACTGCCTCCAAGTCCTTAGCCTTACACCCACACCTGGCTGGGCACTGGCACTAGTAGCCACAAAGCTCTGGAAGGAACTGATCCAAGGCTCTGATGGGTCCAAAAAATAACTCCTGCAATAAAATAGTGATTTGTTTCTTTTTTTTTGTTTGTTTCTGTTTATTTGTTTTGGTTGCTTATTTTGGCTTTGGATTCTGTAGTTTGTTTGCTTGCTTGTTTGTTGGTTTGAATGTTGGGTTTTTTTGGTCAACACTTGTCCAGTGTGAAATACATACAATGTCATGGGGATTGGAATTTCTATTCTTCCTCTCTGTACACAGGGTAAACTAAACCCTATCTTAAAATTAGGCTCCCTCTTGCTTTCTTAATATCTGCCCCACATTGTTATGTGCCTGGATGCAGAATGGTTAATCTTCAGTAAAGGGACACTGAATCCTAATCTCAGTGCACTCTCAGTGTCTCATGACTTGAAATTTTATAATGGTTTCAACCTTTTCAGGAGAATGAGACTGAAAACACATTGCCTGTCTCTGTAATTGGTTCTCCAGTTATTGTAACATTAGATAATGTAAGGGAATGGGACCAAATGTCAGTATTACATCAAATAAATAGTCAGGGTGTTCACTGTGACTCATGTTTGGAGAATTCTCCAGGGGGCTTAAGAAGAATTCAGGTGGCTCTGAATAAATCCTACACTGCTCAGTTTAGACTTGAATTTTTATAGAGCTACAGGTACAAGCTAGCTGACATGTAGCAATGTAGCAGGTACTTTGAAATTGCATAGTCAGTGAGGCTCCAAGGAAATTTTTAGACAAGTGACACACAAATTAACTATACGCTTCTCTACATAGCTAGGCAGCCCTAGAAAAACAGTGGTGTGAGCTCCACC
This sequence comes from Daphoenositta chrysoptera, assembly GCA_013397915.1. Classification (NCBI taxonomy): domain Eukaryota; kingdom Metazoa; phylum Chordata; class Aves; order Passeriformes; genus Daphoenositta; species Daphoenositta chrysoptera. The sequence continues at coordinate 1,215,971 of VZRO01000776.1, forward strand.
TGGATATTTTGTTTTCTTATTTTGAAAGAAATAAAAATTATAGTTATTTGGTTTGCAATTATATTGCTCATACTGCTCAGTTCCTGAGGGAACAGAATCTGCAGTTCCCACAGGACATTTGTAATTTGTGTTTGGTACTTATCCAAAGCTAATGTAATCAATGTCAGTTCTGTGAATCTCATGTGTATGTTCTGAATGGGAACCTCCCATACCACTATCGATAGAGCTACTTCAGTATAAAAGCCATGGGGAAGAGGTGGAGACGTTTACATATTTTAAATACTAGTTTGATCTAAGATATTTTGGATAATTTCAGGTATGACATCCAAGAATCTGAGGATCCAAACTCAAAATAACAGGACAGATCAAAAAGATAATTTGTCTAGGATGACTCTTTATAGTGAAAATTTGAAACCACTTTTTATTAGATGGATACTACCAGCTGGAAAACTATCATGCAGAACAACCCCCTCCCCTCGCCCCCCCCTCCCCCCAGAAAAAAAAGGGGAATACCTAGATTTAAAATATAAAGGAGAAAAGTAAGATGAAGATATGAGAATAGGTTTTTTTTAATAAGTCAAACGTTCTAGATCTTTTCAGAATCACTAGCCAAGCTCCCATTCTCCATTCTTATAAAAATATCTAGAATTCCAAGAGGAGTACAATTAATAAAACCCTTTTTCCTTTAGCAGATGTGGTGACATTAACATATGATCCCAGTGATCTAATGATGTTTCAAAATAAAAGGTGACCTTTCTTTCTTTAGAGAACATTCTTAAGCCTCAATTATGCTAAATACAAATGCAGACTTGTATAACGCTTTGATCACAGAATTAATGGCATTTATCCCTTATGACAATAAGGTGATTAGAATGATCTGTACATTTCATATTTCTACAAAAAAATACTTCCCAGCTAGATTCACATCATGCAGTGATGGGAACAGTACATGTTTACAGTTCATTTTTACCAGCCTGAACTATTTTTAGCTACATTAAATTTGTTTAATAGTGAATTAAATAAAGAATTTCCAAAGATTTAATGTCAATATTTCTAGGTCAACCAGATGAAGCATTTCAATACTGTGAAAAGACATGATTCTCCCCTGAAACTTATTGGAATTTGAGGCTCCAAAAATGACTTCCTAATATATTTTTGTGTGCAAATAAAAATCAGTGTTCTTATGCATTGGCAGTGTCAAAATCTTAAACTATTGGGAAGTAACTATAAAATTAATATATCTTTACCCAAATGCAATTCCATTACAGTGTGCCAGAGATCATGAAGTGTAGGACAAACTTATATGGCCTCGCAGGGTAGGCACAAGGCATGATGGCTTTGGAGGAACAGGTTGCTAATATTAGTCATCTATGAAGTCCATGGGAAGTGAGGGAAGTGTGCCTCTCCCCTTTCTGTTGAATGTAGAATAAAGAATATAATGTTGTCCCAAATAGCTGGATGGTGCACCCCCTATCGTCTTCACTCAATAAAATAAATGCCAATGGTTTACACTTTCTTGAGACTTAGTCTCACAGTGTAATTGAATCATTTAGGTTGGAAAAAAAACCTCTAGATCATTGAGTCTCATCATTAATCAAGCACTGCTAAGTCCACCACTAAACCATATCCCCAAGTGCAACATCTACATGTATTCTAAATAACTCTAGAATTGGTGACTCGGCCACTTTCCTGGGCAGCCTACTTCGTCCTACATAGATCTCTGCCTGTAATTCCATACTTTCCCGGTATTGCAGAAGTGACAAGTTTACTATCTGGCTCTCTGTCCTATTATAATACAGACTGAAGATGTTAACATAAAGTATTGAAGTCCAGCACAACACAATTCTTGGACACTATGTTATTTGTAAACACCGTGAATCGAGAATGAGTGTATGATCCTGAGCATCATTCTAGTCCGACTGTCAGTGGCAACACACATCTGTTTTGAATGGCTACATTGAAACCGACTGTGGTTCTTCAAAGTCTGCAGCACGGCTTGGCAAAGCATTGTCTCATTTAATATCTACAGTGTCAGGAAAAAAAAAAAGGCAGAATGTAAACTAAGAATTTCTTAATTGTTCTTGAGTCTGAATAAAATTTAGATTTAATTATTTGGTCAGCATGACTGTTACAACCTTCACTACCTCACCTCCAATACCACTGGGCTGGTACCTGTTCTCATGTCGCATCCATCATGCTCTTATTTATAAGTAATTCCATTCATCAGTTATTATCAGAACATATTTCATATGTTCAGGTGGGTTAGATACACTTTTAATATTTCTGTGAGATCATCTTACTTCCTTTGCTAATTCAGACACAGATACCTATCAATCATTGAGAAGCTCAGAGGAGTGGAATAAAAAGTTTTGATAATATCTCTACATGCACTGCAGGAAGCAAAAGCAGCGAGAAGTAAAGTTTAAATGTTGCTAGGCTCAATCTTGCAAGCATTTTGCTAGTCCTAAGCAAGCCTAGTTGGAGCTTTTCTTGTGCTTAAGCATTGTGACCATTTATTTTCTGGACCGAGTCTTATGTTTCTAATCAAGGCATGTTTATATAGCAGCCCTGCCTCTAAGGGACTTTCTTCTATCCTCAGTCACCCATTTTCATTACTGCAAGAGGAGCATTAAGATTTTCAAACCTTTCAAACCTTCCTCTGGCAGATATGGTTGAGAGTGGCAACAGACGCAAGAGGTCTGGGGAAGGAAGGACAGATGGACACCCAGGCAAGGCGGTGCCTGCCTGTCCCTGCGCGCACAGCTCTGCCCACCCGCGCTGACACCACTACAGCAGGGCTACGAGCAGCTCTCCTGCCCCCAAGAGATGGCACTGAAAAGTCAGCACACCTCCCTCTGCTGCCCCGCACCTCTGCACGGGGTGATTGCCACACTCATCACGCTGGTGATGACTGTATGGAAACAGCCTGAAATACTAATAATGTTTTCCTTTACCAGAAAGGAAACCATTATTTTTCATTAGTTCTGACAGGTAAGTGTGTGCACTAAAAATTTTCAAATCCTCAACGTAACCCAGTAAGATAAATATCCTGTGGAAATTTACACTAGCTAAGATCCATATATTAGATCTGATCCATATATTAGAAAGCAGTTATATTTTAGAGAAACTAAAATTAATGGCTTAAAAGCAAATAACAGGGTCATTGGTATTCTCTTTACAAAGTGCTGTATCATGTCACTGCTAAAGATCAGAGTTCTTAGTGATTCTTTCTTCTGTGCACTAGCTGAAAATCTCCAAGTGGTGATATTTTTTTCTGCACATACTTATTTTATTTTACAGAAATAATAAACACAAATGCAAAAATCTAAGAACAAACATATTTAGTATGTTGGCATGACTCTGCAAACATGAAGAGGAAAACACTGGAATATTTATCTGTATTTATTTATAGCCTTTTCAACTTCCCCTTCCCCATATTGATTTTAAGTACATAATGAATATATAAATATATATCTTTCAAATAATGTTGAACTTGGCTTATTTGCATTGCATGCATTTCATTGTGTCCTTTACATATCTAAAAGCCAGAGAGGAGTTCTTCAAGAAGAGAAAGGCCAGGTTCTTCTTTTCCTGCCACCAGTTTACATGCATCTTACTCCACCACGTTTAGTGGTGTTCCTCAAGCTGGAAAATAGCGTGAGCAAGAACAAACCCTAAATCAAAAAGCTTTCTCCAGCTTTTTTAGACAAGCGATATCTAATGACCTGAAGATATGTATTTCCTTTGCTGCCTTCATAAGAAGAGATGACTATTTGTTCATGGTCAAATTGAGATGAGATGTTATTTCTTATAAAATATATAACGTAATCTACTGAATGGATTATGTGTATATATAGGATGAACTATTATGAGGATTATGAGAAATGCAAATAGAAAGAAGTTTAAAAAAGTTAAAAATTAGCTAAAAAAGCTAAAAAAGTTATTTTTAAAATTAAAAAAGAAGATATTTTTAAAATAAAATAATAAAAGACCACCACCAAATCTTGATTTAGAAATAAACAGTTGAAATCAGCTCTGAAGTGCTGCACTTAGGACAATAGAGACTCAGAAAATCTAGATTTTTTTTTCTCTGCCATTGACATACTGGGTCACTATTGGTAAATCTTTTCATCTCTTATTGTTTCAAATCCCACAAATGGAATAAGAACACTTCCTTTTTGTCATCATATGACTTTTTTGTTTGAGATTTTATGTCTTTTGGATATATGGCTTGCTTTTTAACTCTGTATGTTTGTTTAGTGGTCTTTGTTGGGAGTCACTGGGCACTACTGTGATAAATAATAGTTTCACTGTTGCTAGAAAGGCTACTTGGGTCAGGTTATCCAACGATAAAAGTCAAAATTCACATGCTAGGATCACAATAAAGTAATTTATAAAATTGAAATGAAGCTACCTAAAATCCAGCCATCAGCAAGCTGTGCCTGCTTCTATTAGCAACAATCAGTGCTTCTGCTCTCCAGCAGTGAGAAAGGTGTTCAGCTCTTTTGTTGAAGCCAGTTACATCCAGACAAGGGCTAGACAGCTTCATCCACAGATTTACACAAAGCTTATACCATCAATAGTAATTCCAGTCTAAAAAGACACAAGTTTGGATAGCATTTGTGTTTGTATTACCAAGGTATTTCTACCAAATGTATTTTGCCACTGTACTGTTAGGGTAAATGGCTGTAGATGTTTTCATTAGCATCTGGCAGAGAAAAATAAGCAGTTTGTTAAGGTACAGAAAATAATAAACTTCTTCTGAAGTATCTATTTTCAGATATAGTACAGTGGAGTAAATGCTGAGATTATTTTATGGTTCCTGGTTGGAATCTCTAGGTTTTTTAGATGTCTGGCTGTTTATTTTTTTCTTTTTTTTTTATGCAAAAGTGCCTTTAAAGAACTTTTTCAGTAGACATTATTGATTCCAATATCCCTGAGATATTACTGACAGAGTATTCTGGTGGACAAGATCATCTGAATGTTTAACTAATCTAGGCACAGATCTGAAAATCCAAACTCTTGCCTTTTCATAGTCTAAGTCAGACTACAGACCTTATGTTTCATAGAAATCATTAATTTTTTTGACAAGTTCACCTCAAATTTGGGAGAAGTGGGTCAGCTAGCTGTCCAAACTGCAATTTTTTCAGATTATCATAGCTAATTAAATTTACAGAATTTTTCTAGACAACGGCCGTGTCATGAGAACTCCTCTGGAAGTATGAACACTGAAAAATTGGGAAATGCTTTTATATATCAGCTAGCCCTGTTAGAATGATTCCATAAATAGTGACTAGATTTGGTTCAAGTCAGAAACCCCATTTTTGAAGTTATCTGGATTTTTTTTCTTAATTCTTAAACAGATTTTTTTTTCACAGCCAGAAAAACACATGATCCCGGAAAGACCCTCACACTAACAGGTGCTTTCCAGCCTTTCTCCTGTTATTCTCCCATGTCATGAAGGAAATGGAAAGCTGCAGCTCAACTCTGCCATTTTTGATGCAGAAATTGCAAACACTTTTTTTAAACTTTCTACTTACCTAATCCAAGGTGAAGATAAAAAAGCACTCAAGATGTAACTAAGAGACATAGGAACTGTAACCCTGTTGAAATTTTACTGTTAAAACATGCTTATTGCTAAAATCTCAGGTCTAAGACTCATAGAGCTCTAATGGATTCCTATAAGCTTACTTGGGTGCTTTTTACCTCACTTACTTGAGTGTGCCAAGTGGTGCGTTAGCACAGATATTTCCCAAATCAAAGATGCATAAATATTATATTTCTTAGCTCTGTACCTTCAGCTTTTTTACTGTAATTCATGGCATGGCCGTGTTTTTAATTTTTTTTTTAAATTCTTGTGCTTAAGAAATGGAGATGTGTTTTAATTTTTTCACCTAAAAACCTTTACTTTTTGTTTTGACAATTAAACGCTCTTAAGCATGCTGTTCCATAGAATAAATAAATAAATAAATAAATGCATTTAACCTACAGACTTTTACTTCGTGCAAAATATAGTAAAACATCCGTGAAATCTGTGTGAAATAGAGCTTCCAAATGTGAGAAAAGTCATCAGCCAGCAACTAAATCAACAGGACAGTTTATTGAGCTGTGGTGGAAGGTCAACCCCGCTAGGCACTCAATAGTCATCTACGAAGAACAAACTTGCAGACAAATTGTAAATACACATAATAAAAAAAAATTCCCTGCACTCCCTGATGACTATCAACTGTATTTCTGAGAGTGTAAATTATTTCTGTAAGATCACACAGGGGTACATTATGCAAGAGACTGTGCAGCTGGCAGAGCACAGCAAGCAACGTGGCAGCGAGAGCAAGCAGGTTTGAACAGGGAGGGAAGAAGCAAAAGGGATACAGACCATCCCTATGAAGATTTTGTTCCTTAACCTACATCTTAATGGTAGGGAATGGAATTATAACCCAAATCTAATGATTTTGAATTTATACTTAATCTACTTGGCCACGATGGCAGGCCAATACTGTACATGGGAGGGTGTATTCCTAAAAGCAGATAAATTTGCCTATGACACAAAAATGAGGTACTGGACTGTTTCATGGCATTAATGAAAAAAGATTTTATGTGGTTTCTAATGAGTTTTAACCTGTTCAGATAACATCACATAATAGTTTGACATATCTTGTAATTGTCTTCAGTAATTATAAACCAGCCTTAAGGGCAGCTGACTAACAGCATCTCCCAACGATTTTCTTGCATCAGCAGCTACAGAAACACATTGAAACTCCAGGATGAGAAGGTCAGCTCCACTGAAATAGATGAGGCCACATTCATCCCAGGCTTCATGCTTAGCAGAGAAGCATCTGTAAGCTTTTGCTCTAGCTTCAAGTCATTTTCCCACACAGGAGAGTTTTTCTTCAATGCTCAGTAATGTAGAGGTTTAGGATTCCTGCATGATTTCTATTCACATGGATGGCTTGCCACAGTGCTGTTGATCCTGTGCCATTAAAAGCACCTTAAAGAATTTAAGCTTTGCTAGAAATCACTTTGAAATATATTTGCATTATACCCATCCTATGCATTAACACAAGATTGAGTCTCTGCTACATTTTGTTGAACCTGAGGATATGACTTACCTATCCAGTGGTGCAGTGCGGCCCTGGGATCATGACATTTTTAAATGACTGATGGAGAAATCTGCTAACAGTGAACAACACTTTTCTCCCACAAACTTTTTAGCCATTAAACCTGCAAGTTTCATTTATCTCTGGATATCTACTGAAAAATTTTAAATCCTCAAGGTCCCTGAAATATGGAATAATACGCTTAATTTCTCCCAGAAGTTCTGCTAAACCCCCAGGTGTTTGTAAAACACATTGGAATCATGTGAGCATGAACGTTTTTCTCTGTATCCTTCTGCCACAGTCCTGGACTCTACTCACCATCAGATCAGAGATCAACAACAAATTTCCTTATGTTTAGGAGTTGAGGATAAAAATTTACGCTTACCAAGAACATAAAAGGTAACATACCTTAAATGGATCCAAAACAAGTCAAAACCCAGAAAATGTGCCATTTCATGGAGACAAATCCTGAGAAGTAAAACTAAAAACAAAACTGTGAAAATATCTAACATCAACTTTTCCTCCCTAAACTACTTTCCTAAATTTGTCCAAAAATTTATTTCCAATTGATTTAGAAGATGAAAATAAATATTGGATTGATTTTTGAACGTCAAATAGGGGTCTCATAACTTTACTAGCTGATGATATTCATATTCTTCAAAGAATGAATGCCATTCTCCTATATTTACTGCATTTTCTGTCTTTTATTAAAAGGTGTTTTGCGAGCCTCTTCATATCTATACATGTAGTAGCTTAATAAGGCTTAATTTAAATTCAAATATTTTCAGTTAAAAAGAACTAGGATATGTAATTTATTTGTAAAAATACTGTAGCCAAACCAGTTAAATATATCCACTGACAAACATGTTATGAGACACGTTATTATACAATGGTTCAGCAAATCATTTAATATTTGACAATGATAATACTTGCAAGTAAAGGAAAAGTGGTGTTCTTTTGAACAGATCAAGCAATAACCAGGCTTACAGGATTGGCTGAGTGCCCTCAGGTTAACAAATAAAATGATAATCCAGACTTTAAACAGATAGAATCTATAGCTAAAGTTAATATCAGGAGAAAAAAGCAAGCATAGGCAGCATGGAAAATCAAAGCTATGGGTCTGAAAAATCCTTCTTGCTTTCACTTGTTTAACTGTGTCTTATGAGGTACATCCATTCCCATAACCAAAACTCAGACTATTGCTTGTCTCTAAGCTTGAGCAGAATTCACCTGTCCAGTAGCCTGGCTGAACCCAGCCAGCTAACCAGTTAACCAGTTAACTCTCATGGACCATGTGGGATGCCATAAAAGGACATTTTTGGATGCACCTACACAGTCATCCAGCACAGGAAGGACTTTTGGGTGCTTGCATTTGGATATGGTGGAGACAGGAACAGGAAGTGGAGCTCTGCAAAAATGGGACAGAGAAAAGCAGTGAGGTCATGGGTTTGGGGGTTTTTGGACCCAAAGAAGCAACTTTCTCCTTTCTCTTCTTTGCCTCCCCTCTTATCATGACAGAATGACATCTGAAAAGGAAGGAAAGAAATAATCCCAGACTGAACTCAGAGGCAGGGACATGCAAGCAAGTGCAACAGAGTTCAAATAGGAGAAGGGATGGATAAGAAGAATAAACATTCTCATTTTCAGCTGAAGAAGTATGAGCATCTTGAATGGCTAATTTTGTATTTTTTCTTTATGAGAGAAAGAAGGAGAAGAGCAGCAGCAGTTCTTTATGCATTTGAGTACACAGAGGTGGTGCACATTTCTGCAATAAGACACAGCAATAGGTAGAAGAAAATAAGTAAGTGAACAGCCTTCCCTTGTCTCCTGCTTGTGCACCCTGAATATTGTGTGGTTTTGTTTCAGAGCATTGCTGTTCCAAAGGTGGAGGTGAAATTTGCCCTCTTGCACACTCTTGGAAACTCAATGTGTGGTGGGCAGGGCCCAGATGCAGCTGGAGGATTGGTAGGTAAGAAGACAACCCTCGGGCAAGTGAGTCTAAATGCTCAAACCACTGAATTATCACCATCTAGAGCTGGATTTTGGAAGGGAGGAATAATCTCTGTTTCATCTTTGACAGAAGGACAGAGGTAACAACCTTTAGCAAAGCATTCAGAAGCATTGTCTCCCAAGAGGAAGAAAGTACATTCCAATAGAGTTAAATAAGGTAAAAAATAGTCACTCAGCCTCCCAACCTTGGCCATTTCACTTTCCTGCATGGTGTTTTCAAGACTAACTGTGAGGGGTTACAGTTTTGAGGTACAGGAAAAAAATTTAACTTTGTTACAGTTTTTTATCTGTAGAATGGGTCGGAGGAAAAGCTGCTATTCACTTAAGAAAGTATAGTATAGACTTGTATAATTTCTGAAACAGGAGCTGTTCCTGTAAAGATAAGAAGACAGTAATGCTCAATAGTTTGAAGAATCTCCTACTAAATGCTCTGCCTCTGCTCATGTTTTAAAGGTAGCCTTCATCTTAGGAAATCTGTACTCACCTGGGACCAGGAAAAGAAGTTGATCCCCACTTTGGCCCTGCAAGACAACACAGATAATGCTGGGTCTGGGAGGTAATTGGAGCATTATACCTCTGTCTCCCTTGTTCTGCTGATGAAGCTGATCAAGAAGTGGGTAGGTGGCAAGGGAGGTTAATTTTGCCGTCTCCAAGCATATGAAAATCATGAGTGAAGCTTGAAAATATAATTTTTCTGACTTGATGCTCACAAGATTAAAAAAACCCACAACAAACAAACAAACAAACAACCCATCCTCAAGACCCCCCTTAAATTCTCACCTAATCATATAATTTTGGATAAAAAACTTAAAAAATAGAAAATACACGAAGTTGGCAATAAGGCATTGGAACCTCCAACACGGAGAGGGTGGACCAACAGGCTGCCAGCCAAACTAAAATGCCAAGAAAAGCAGACGATTTGTTACTGCCATGGTACATTGCTGTCTCAGAAAAAGAGAGACATGGAAAGATATGCTTGTCACTCTTAGAGGAAATTCTGCAAAATCGGCAGAAAAATCTGTTTTTATAGCAGCTTGGTCTTTTAAGCTGGTGAGCTGGTGCTCACCCCTGTCCTCAGCCCTGAGCTCTTGCCCCGTGGCTACAGCAGCAGAAACAGGTCAGATCTCATCGTCTTCCTGCCGGAGCCACCGAGCCCTTGGCAGCTGTCCCATGGTCTGCTGCACATGCCCGTCCCCAGAGCAGCTCAGCAGAGAAGGGATGGGCAGGCTGGCACCAGCACACCTCCTGCTCCCTCTCGGAGGCTGTCCCGTGCACTGCAGCTGCAGCAGGAGCACAGACCCACAGCTGCATCTGTAACACAGGGCAGAGCAGATGAAGACATACACCTTATTCTCTGCTACCTTAAGTATCAGAGTAATTACTTCCAGCAGCACAACAGAACAGATTACATTTTAAATCAGAGAATTCAGTTTGTGGTAGAATTTGCATACTCTTTTTGTGATGTGTTCTTCCCCATATTTACAGGAAAAATGTATAAGAATGCATTATTCATTATCCTAGTTATGAAACTCTTTTGAATCAATTACTAAAAAAAATATGTAGTGGCAAAATTTCCTTTTCCCTAATGAAAGCTTTCTTAAACCAGCACTTTCAGAATGCCTATGGGCTTATTGTAAATAAAATCATTCTTACTGAATGATGTAAAGCTTTTTCTGAGTGTGTTCAAAATGCAATAAATATTTACAAAATTACTTTGTTCCATACACAAATGCAGAATAATCTTATTTAAATGCAGATATTTTTCTGTAAGGACTGGAAGTATATCCAACAACATGTATTATCAATTGCCTTATCACCCCTAAAAGATTATTGGATTTGACTGCTGTGGGTTTGTGTTATGAAACCACAGGAAGACACGATCCTTAGTCCAAAGATGCCTAGTTCAATGGTAGCTTGAATATTTAGCTGTAGCCATTAATGAGAGAGAACATATTGGCTCTGAAATATCAAAATTTGGTTGAATTTTGATTCATGTTGTTATTTCCCTTTACTTCAGGAGGAAATTTCTGGACGCACAGTGGCGTGAGGAACCAGCCCTGGCCCGGATTTAGAGGGTAGTTACCCTCTGCCGTCCCGTCCAGCTACTTGGGGTCCCAAGCGCCACGGGGATGGCCAAACCGGCAGAGCCTCTGGCTTAGCAGCAGTCGCTACAGCCA